>LS819010.1:20051-59736 GCA_900490955.1 Micoletzkya japonica
TGAACGTTGACACGGGAGCCGACGTATCGTTGATTCCGGAACATGTATGGAGGGAGATCGGATCACCCGCATGTGTTCCCGCTGAGATGACGCTGTTGAGTGTAGCCGATTCGGAGATTTCCACGAGAGGAATGTTCTCCACGACTGTCGGATACGGACAGAAGGCAACAACAGCCAAGGTATATGTCACTCGCACTGATACTGCACTTCTTGGGAGAGATTTGATAAAGAAGCTGGAAATGCTTACGGTTAACCCGCCGACGCTGCGTGGTTCGGCTCATGTGCAGGGTGGAGTGGAACATATCACTGATCGGGAGGATCAAAGCGAATGCTCGTATGTGAATGCTGTGAAGGCAGTAAAGACGAACGACGAGATTGGACTCCACGGGAAGTGGATGAAGAAGACCATCGGGAGATCGGTCTTGGTGGGAGGAAATGGAAGGAACTGTCGTTCGCGCCTCCACCGGAGCAGTCCAGATCTCAATGTCTTGCGGTCGGGAGACGCGCGAAGGTTGGAGTTGTCCTAGTTGAGGACTAATCGGGAAGCGAAGCCGAGTATGGCTTGCTCGAGTAATGTACCTGTCGGTACCGTGTATGTGAACTTTTTTTTAAAAAATTTCGAAGGACTGTCATCTCGTTGAGAAGAGAGTCGATCCGAGGGATTGTTCGAGTGTGACTCGTCGTGTGGATAGTCGGGCATCGGGACAGAAGTCAAGAAAGAAGATTCGTGTCGGATGCCTACCCCGTAGATAGACCCCGCTGTGAGATGCTTCGCATCTAGAGGGGAGGTGTTGTATATAGGCTAATTGCATTATACCTATTTTGGATAATCCCGACATCTCCTCTCTCCCCTCTCTCCCCTCACTCGTTTCCCCTCATTCCTGTCTTGTGATAAACCCAGAGTGGTTCGCTCGTCTCTCGCTCCGCACTCCATCCTATCCCTGCTGGGATCCCTGTCGTACTTCATCCCCTCTCTGCGGATACCCTCCACTCTGTACCCCCTGTCGTCTCTACCGTAGCCCTCGGGTCATCGCACACATAACCCTCCTCTACGGTCAAGACATAACAATTTCGAAAAAAGTTCAAAGAAGATCCACATCAACTTTCCAATATCTCGAGTAAGTTTGAAGCGTTTTTAAACATTTTTAAAACAATGAGTAAGTACCATGTATCCAGTCGGCGTTGGGGGCATCACAACGGCAGGAATATCGCCTTGTGGTCCGAAGAGATCGATGAATTATGCGAGAGAGTAGTACTTCACAAGGGTCACACTTCTACTACCTCAAACTTCTCTACAACTTCGAAGCTGTACCTCCCTCATGAAATACGCATGTTGCACGCATGTGGGCTGACCATTTTCTATTAACATCAGGTCGATAAATCGAAAAATTCGAAGAGCCCAATTTACCTGTAGTTGTTGTGGCGGGTACTGTGGATGTTGTGACGGGATTAGCAGTAGTTGGTGGAGGAGTAGGTCCCGTGGTCGGAACCTTAGTTGGAGCCGGAGTTGGAGCCGGTGTTGCTGGCGGAGCCGGACAATAGTTCAGTGAGCAGCCGAAGGCGATTACGGGAAGAAGGAAAAGCAACGCCGAGTGCATAGGTGAAGGGACGAGGGATTAGATAAGGGGGACTATTATACCCCGGCTTTCCCTTCCTTCTTGATTTGTAGAGAGAGCAGGATGTGAGGGGTGGTTGCGTCAAAGGGCTCTGATCAATCCCCATCCCAGAGCAACCTGGAATACCGTCAAGCGAGTAAACAATGAAACATGGGCCCAAATTTGTAACATTTGGAAATGTTTGTAACAATTGTAACAAATTGCAACAAATGGCCATAAATCACCTCAGCGTGGTCCTAGAGAGCTCTGGTTGGCATTTTTGGAATCCTTACGATGAGCTCTATCCGCCTGATAAGTTTGCTTACAATCTCCGGGCATTTCTTACGTATTCCACTTACCTATACACATGTGTGTAGGAGCAGTGAAGCTTCTTTTCCAGCTTCCTAATACCCTTCTCCCCTTCCTTTGTCCCATCTCCCCACCCCCTCAGTATAAGTAATAGCTTCCCGTCCGTTCCTCCATTACCCATTGTCTGTCACTCCATTCCACACTATTCTACTTTCGACCGCCAATTCAAGGAAAGATTGTATCTTGTACGGGAGAAGCGTCCCGACCTTATGCCCTTTCCCCCGTTACCCTGTTCACTCCTCCCCCACTCTCCCTCCCCTCCCCCTCACTTCCCTGCTATAGCCTTGATGCGTAATCCGTTTCCATCCCTTCTTGTCCTTGTTGATATTTGCCTTGTGCCATTGACTCTTCTCGTGATATAGTCAGCATTACGATTGGGGGTGAAGGTACACACTAAACATTGGAGATGTGATCATCCTTCATTTCAATGGCCCAATTATCAATTGAAAACTTCGAAAAGACTCCCGTACCTCAGCACTAATGTGTTGAGCATCTTATATCTACACCCATAAGACTATCTATGCACAGACATAAATAACTCATGGGAACTCATTCTGTCGTTGCATCATTTGAATGGCCATCTGGGCGGGAAGAATAAATCGCGAAGAGTGTGATTTGATCGCGCCTTTCGACGTGTGTCAGCTGTGTGAATCTTCTCAGGGAGACACGTAGAAAGAAGGGGTCAGAGGAAGGGAAAAAGAAGAAGGGAAAGGAAGGTTCTTTTGGGAGGGAGGGAACGAAGGTTCTTATGACGGAAGAGGGAAGGGCAGGGGAGAGGGCAGGGGGAATCTGACGAAAGGACGGAAATGGTAGACTCAGTTCGTGTCTCCACTTCTACCATCCCTCATTTTGCTTCGTGTAGCAAGTAACTAATGTGTATACGAAGGATGACATATCGGTATTACGGTCCATTAGAGTAGATATTCGAGGATAGGGAAAGAGGGAAAGAGGAGAGGATACATAGGAAAGAGGGAGTGATAGACGAGTGAAGAAGCATTTGAAGTAACTTATCTTACTCGCACCCGATGGACAATTGTCCCCTTCTCTGCATCTGCCACATTTACAACATAAGCAATAGTGATGCGCCCAAAGTCTGAAACTTCGAAACTTATTGTTGATCGTAGACCGTTAGTTAGCCCTAGAACCCATCCATCAAAAGTTCCCAAATCGTGAATTCGCCCTCGACTCCCTTCGTTTGTCTTCTTCTCGTTATCCATTCTGTACTTATCTTCTCCTAAGGGCATGCATAGTACACGATAGTAATGGCACAAGTCAAAGTACGACTGCCCTCCCTCGTTGCTTTTCTTCCCTCTTAGTACTCCCCTATCCTCTCCCCCCTATCTCTACACCCCTAATCTCCCTCTCGCATATATCCCCCTATCAACTGTCCCCCATTACCCCTCTCTTCTTCTTCGATTATCTCCCATCTGGAATTAGAGAACTCTGCACGCGTGCTGTTCAAAAGGGGCGGGCACTGCCCATTCGTCTCCCCTCTGATCTCAGTCTCCCTCTACCTCTTTCTCTCTCCCCCCCCTCCCTCCTCCTCTTTCACTCCCTCAGACATGGGGTCTGTTCGTGGTCGTCTACCCCTAGTATCCGTTCTTTTTGCGATAAGCCTAGCACAGGTTAGACCCGTCTTCGTATTTCCGTTCACTTCTCCCCAATATTCCCCCTCCTCATAATTCTCTTCAGCACTATTCCCCTCCCCAACCCACCCCTCCCACAGCTCCCATCCGACATCCCCAATCACTGCAAGCATATCAGAGCAGCTATGTGCCCAGTCGACAGCCTTATCCGACTCAGGTGAGGGATACGGTCATCGGAGGGTACGGTAGTTGAGAGGATCTCTTCTTCTTTGTATAGGTCATCTTTCGTGAGTCCCTCCTCGCTTCTTGCAAATGTCATGAAGTAGACGCATATGTTGCAAAGGAGTCCAGATGTTATGTGCAGAGTTGCGAATAGTAGCTGATTCGCCCCGATTATTCTTAAGGGGGAACAGTTGCGATAAAGAGTAGGGCTAATAGTTGGAACACTGCCACTTTCTGGCCCTTCTCGCTACAACAAACTAGACAAAAGATAGGAAAAAGCCGAGAGTACAACACAGATGTTGCAAGCGATAGGGAAGTTCTTTCGAGGGGCTATTTACACTCTTTTCGAGGTGTGAATACGCGTGCCATATATAGCTAACCTCCTGTCAATTAGACACTCCTCAGTTTGACTCAATTTCAAGATCTGTCGACGATGTCCTAATATCCACCCTAATCCCTCTCATTCCCCCCTTCAGTCCTCCTACCGTCAACCCCAACGTCGTCTCTCCCCCCGTCCCTCTCTTCCCAACCACGTTCCCATCCTCACTCGACCCGCGCCCACCCGCTTCGGTATCTACAATCTTTCATCTTTGATCTTTCATTTTCGATCTTTGATCTTTAATCGTTGATCTTTATCTCCCAAACCCCTACCCTATCAGCTCCAACGATGCACACCACAACGGTGGCTCAACGGAATCGTCATCTCAAGGCGGAACAGGAGAGACGGAGACTAGAGGAACACCACAGGTTCGTCTTTCAGCCACTCGATGATCTTTGCTCAATAAGCCCTGATCTTTGATCTTTGAACCTTGTCTGTTCTGCCGCCGATCTCACCCTCCAAACCCTCCACTATAGCTGGGTTGAACCGCATTCGTTGGCAGTGGTCATTCTTTTGACTCATCTATCTTACCCTCCCTCTCACTCTCCCCCACTTCTCTCAATCTTTCGCTCCCTCCCTCCCTCCCTCTCCGAAACCCCTCGTATACTGCTTTTACTATCCTGCGGTCACTGGAATCACCTTGAAATAAGCATCTTCAGGTGTCTGAAAGGATTCATAGATTCGGGGTATAGGAGGGATAGGGGGATAGGGGATGGGGAATGGCGGAGATGGGGGGATGGACAGCGGTGCCATATGCGAAGTGTATAGGGAGCATGTCAGAGTGGAGATTTGAAAGGAACTCTCTCGAGAATTCCTCGACTGCATAAATGAGTGAGATAGAGTGTAGGAGGAACGGAGGGACTCGGGTAGTCAGTCGTAGACTTAGTCCATACTTGATGAACCCCCCTTATTCATAGCTCTTATTAATGATGCTGACTAATATCTATGGGAATAGGCCATAGAAAAGGAGGATATTACAGGAAGACGACTGAGAAGCTTCGTTTGGATCAAGAGAGGAGACGATTGGCTGAGGAGAAGAAGAGGAATGATATGGTAGGGGGATAGGGGTGATAGTGGAAATACATAGGGGGGATAAAGGGGGAGATGAAGGGAATAAGATATGTTAAGGATCGGAGACACAGAGATGCAGTGGAGGCCGCTGAGAGAATGAGGGTGGAGCAGGCGAGACTTAAGGTAAGACACTAACCTTAAAGGATCCCTCAAACCATCTCATTCATTCCAAGAGATAACCAATTAAGAGCGGTTGATTGATTGTGAGAGACAAGAGAGGAATGAAGAGACGCAGACAGCGAGAGAAATCTTTGCACAGCTTTTTCTCAGCAACGGTGAAGTTTCAACTAAAAAGGAGAGAGTATGAGATTCAAGACATTGAGAGCTATCCAATGATGTTAAAAACTGCATATGGTAGATATTGCCTGGAGGGGCCCTTTAAGAAGCTAAGGAGATAGGGTTCTTAAGACCTGGGATAAGGCTTAGACAGAGAACCATAGCTGAATTTATACTACGGGATCTAGATACATAAATTAAATTCTTTTGTAGATCTCGATGCCACCCTGCGCTTCTTTTAGTCTCGTGATTGTTTCCCCACGTGCCCTCTCCTCCATCCATACCCAATCACCCCTCCCTTATCCCTACCAATCCCCCTTTCCCCTTGTCACTCCCTTCATTTCCCATTCACAACCCAGAGTAACTCAAACGTTTCATGCATTACTATTGAGAGGCCTCTCAGCCATCGCAGACTCTTTTTGCATCACAGTTATCAATCACTATCTTTTATCTCTTCTCTCGCTCTCTCGAAAGAGTGTAACAGGTTGAGAGGGTAGAGGGAAGGGACGAGGGAGAGAGAGGGAGAAGTAGAGAGGGGGTAGGGGATGAGGTAAGGGCAACTCTCGAGGGAAAGATATCAAGTAACGCTGACCGCTGCACTTCTCCTGCACGCGAAAAACCATAGAACCGGATAATCTCAATAATTTGAAGCCGGATTTTAGGCTGTCGATGAGAGGAAACGAAGCGAAGATGAACAGAGAAGACGGGCTGACGAGGAGCATCGGAGAAAGGTAGGGGAGAGGGGAGGGTACGGTAGGGGTACTGTAGGTGAGGAATACGGAATAGTAGGATTACCATAGGGGAGGAGTATTTAGAGAGGATGGGATACTGTAGAATGCAAACACGTTTGAGGTCGTGAATTGGTTGTGTGCCTTTGGAAGTGCTTGGAGCACTGTAGATGCTGATTGAGTCTGTGAGGAATGTAGACGTAGAGTTTGAGGAATAGGTTAATTGAGGAAGATTGAACGGGGTAGACGTCGATTTGAATGCAGAGTGGCATGAATAATTCGGGGACTTCGTGCCACTCTCAACTCACTCCCTCATTCACACATTCAACACACGTTTCGCCGTGCTAGCCACATCAACTGAACATCTTTCTTGTTTCCCAAGAATGGACGGAAATGATTGTTTCCGTCCATTCAATGATTGCATGCACAATGATTCAGATGGAAATGGCCACTGTGTTTATCGGGTTGTGTCTATCTTCTGCTTGGGTAGCCATAAGGGGAATGGGTTATTCGAGGGAACGAGAAACGATAAAAATACATACTTATAAAGGAATTTAACGAATATTAAAGATAATTGAATATTTTGATTGTCAAGAAATGCATTTTAGATAGCGGAAGCAGAGAGGCTTCGCCAGGCAAGCCTTCAACCTCCCCCTCCTCCTCCACACGCACAACCCATCCAAGTCGTCGATCCCCGATTCCACTAGTAAGAGATCAAAGATCAAAGATCAAAGATCACTCTGTACATTACAGTGACTACAGTTCAAATGGACTTGTCTCACAGACGTCCCCTTCAGTTAGTGGGCAATGCGACATACCGCCTGATCTGTGGTAAGTGCATCAAAGATCACCAACCGAAATTTGGATATCAAAGATCAAAGACCAAAGATCAACATTGATTCAGGTGTGATTCTCACGAGTCGTCTGTTGCCTGTGGAGTGGAACAGCAGTGTTCGAAGCTTCGCCGAAAGCCGATCAAGATAACGCTTATCTACGAGGCACTCTGCCCTTTCTGCCAACGGTTAGTCAGTTCACGATAGGTACCGTAGTCCATTGATACCGTATTCCTCCACTTCACAGTATCATAAACTTCGATTCAGTTTCATCTCCAACCAACTGGGAACGGTCTTCAACAGTCTCCGGGGGCATTTCGAACTTGAGATGATTCCATGGGGAAACTCGAGACTGTTGCCGGTTAGTTATACCTTATATTGAATAGAATTGAATAGAAGGAAATAATGTGACTGAGATGTGCACACGTTGTTGTGACGTGACGCCCACATAAAACTGCGTTCTCTCGAGCACATCCATTAATCTTGATCGACAGTGGGAAGAGAAGAGGGGGGCATGATGGGAGTGGATAGGGAAGGGAGAAGGTGGGGAGTTGAGGGAGGGGGTTGAATAAGGGGATGAAGGTACAAGGATGGCAAGGAACTGTTCAGGATGGATCCTTCTCTTGCAATCATGGAAAGAAGGAGTGCGATGCTAACCGACTACAGAGTTGTGTGCTGGATGTACTGCAGGTATTCACCCTACCTTTGATCTTTGGTCTTTGGTCTTTGATCTCTAATCTTCCGCTCAGGTGAAAGGTGCCCTTCCCTTCATAGTCTGCTTCGAGAAGGCAATCTTTTCCTCTCCCGTCGAACAAGCTATGCGATCGTGCTCTGCATTCATTCGTTCACACGAACGAGAGATTCGGTTAGTTGAAGGATTGATCTTTGATCTCTAACGATCTTTGATCTTCAGATATTGATCTTGGGTCGCCCATCCTGATCTCCCTTATTTCAGTCATTGCTACGAGACAGATCGAGGAGTGCAACTGCAGCGTATCGCCGCCCAGAAGACTCTCAATACAAGGCCCCAACCCATCGTTGAGGTGTGCTAGTACTAGAGTGTCGTATTCGAAACTCTGGACATCTTTCGAAACCCTCTTGAGGTTTCGAAACCGGTGGAGAGTAAATGGACAATCATTCGAAACATCATTCGAAACCCAGGGTTTCGAATGGGTTTAGAAACCCATTAGAAACTTTAGCACACAACGACGCTTATTTTTCATGGAAAATTTATTTCTTGATGGAAAAAGGATTACGGTAACATGATTAATCTTCGTAGAATTGAAAATTTCCTCAGAAACGAAATGAAAATAATGTTCTTTTTACTGAAAAAATAAGATTGGGTAGCCTAGGTAAGCCTAGGTAGACTTACATTAGGTTAAAAAGATAAAAAAGTCAACTGATTAAATACCTCTATGTCTTAGATACGTAACGCTATCGCATTTTGCTCATGGACAGACATTAGACAAAGATAAGTGCGTGAAAGTTGCAAAGTTGAAAAAGCGTAAATGGTACTTTGCAATGATCGAGTGTATCCGAGAACGAAAACGGCGATTGAAAACGGAAATAGACTGAATTCATATCCTTGATGGTTACACTGGGGACTGTCTAGGATTTGAACTAAGAGTATCTAAGCGAGTTTTGTAATAATTACAGTGCAACTTTCCTGTTTTGAAGCAAGAGAGAAACATTTGCGAGGAGCGATGGAAGAGGTGACTAGCCAGCGAGACAACTGCTACACGAATGAGAGTAATTGTAGAATGCGAATATGATTAATCGGGGTGTAGGCTAATTGGTTGCATCATTATAGCATGTAAAATTTTGAAAAAGCGAGAATTTTAGTTGAAATAGAGACATGGGTTTCGCATGGGTCTCGAAACCCGTTCGAAACCCTAGCCATGTTTCGAAACACCGCTCTCAGCAAGCGAATGTTTCGAATGGGTTTCGGTTTCCGTTTCGAATCCGACGCTCTAGCTAGTACCCTTCTTCACCACACGCCGAGATTCATTTTATAATACGCTAGTGGAAGTATCTTGTCAAGCATGTACAAATGGAAATCATACGCAATTATTCCCATAGCATTTTCTTGCAGGTTCCGTATCTGCTAATAAACGACTACTCCCCGACCACAGAGAACAACGATCTCAACGTCATGTTGTTCCCTCAATTACTCGGAAAGTGGACTCGAATGTTCAATAGGAAGTGATGTCCTCCTTCCTCCTACCTACCTTCTTCATCCCAAGAGTTTCCCTTAATCCCCCAATTCTCTTAGGAATTCTCCAAACCTTCCGTTGATCTGTTCTCTTGTCCGGTGTCACAACGTGCTTATTTATTACCGTATGCACCAATTTCTTTGTTCCTCTGATGATGTAATCGGAGCTTACTCCTCTATCTATGACGTTCAGAGTCTCGTGCAATTCGCAATCTATGGTCTCATTCAAGTAATTTCGTTACCCAGACCATTAATGTTCCTGTTCTGTTACCAATTGCTCATCCGAGCTCTTTCATCTCCTCTTTCCATCGATCTTCATCAATCCTGCCACAATTCACTAACGACTTATAATTAGCTTTATTCACCTATCTATTCACGATAAACGAATTACTGCGAAAACATCGCGACTTCGTTGCATGCAATTGCAAGGCTGACAATTGGCAGTTGCAGGCAATTGCAATTGCAGTATTGCAGTATTGCTATTGACAATTGCTAGGCAAGTATAGTATTGCTTACTTGCCTATACTTGCCTAGGCAAGCTAGGCAAGTATAGTATTGCTAGGCAATTGCAGTATTCGTTGCGCACTATTGCAAAGTTAAAGGGCCCTCTGAGCACATTGCTATCCCACAAGAGCATATTTTGAACATTTCTTCAGTTTTGTCCTTTTCAGAAGACATGTATCTCCATTCCTTCAATAAACATTGCCTACGAATCAGACCGCACGCACGCTGCAGTATTCGCGAAATGACATTCGTATTCGCGCGGTCCCTGAAGAGCAATGTAACTTTGGATACAACTTCTCGACTAATTTAAAAAGCGGGGAATGGCGGGAAAACGATGCAGATGTAGGATTGTAGGTTTTCGACATTGCACGCTATGTCAAGCACTATATGTCAGCCCAGTCAGTTACAGTAATCTCTGTTTAAATCAATTTCGCGCGAAGTGTCGCGTTTCACGCGTCCGCGCCAGTTTGATGCTCATCGGGTAGGCTAACTGTATCTTATTATTTGAACGCTGTTGACAGAAGAGATCGCTCATATTTGATGGGTTTTTGGTAAAATTGGAGAGGGAATCGGTGTGGCTGCAGTAATCGGCGATGAACGTAAATAACATAAAGCACTGCACGCGAAGCACCACAAAAGTACACCACGAGTGGGCGGGACTGGGCGCTTGAGATAGCGTGACATTGCTCTTTCAGATGAGAAGAAGAAAACAGGGGGTCAAAAAGTGCTCAGAGGGGCCCTTTAAAGAATGAGAGATTTTGAAGTGTTGAAAGAAAGTGTTGCAGTAAACCCAATAAATTAAACGATACCTCATAGAAAAATGAAGTTTCCATGCATTGTTGTAACTTTCTAGCGAAGAAACAGTTGATTTTGGCGCAAGCGCAATTGGTGAAAAGTAGCTACCGTAACCATGAATGAGTCATACTGCGTTTAGCAGACAGCGCTGCACTATCTATGATAGCGCTGCACGATGCCGTTTTGAATCTTTTTATGCGTTGATCATCCGTGCTTGTGTTTTTGTCTGTTTTTTATTCATTTTCCCACCCATTTCTGTTGCGTTAAAGTCTCATGTTGCGTTAGGAGGCTTTATAAGTAGATTGGGTTTCATAATGTAAGCTACAGCCTTGTCTTATGATCTGTTTCCCCTCCTAATCATTACGTTAGTCCATAATATATCCGTTTTCCTCTGTTTTGCTTTTGTTATCTTCTATATCCTCTAGCTTTTTTGTTCTTGCCTATTACTTCTTGCATATATTCATTGGTAGTTTGCTTTCTTTAACCTCTCACTGATCTTTGCGCATTCTATTGCAATGCACCAAGGATTACTATTTGCACTTCACTATGGCATAAGGCTAACCGAAATTGTTAGCGCATTTATATCCACAAGACAATAGCGACAATCATCCCTTCTAATTGGATATAGTGCCACCTCGAGTGTCCCTCCCCTCCTTCTCATTCTAATTCGCTGCTTCTCTCATTCCCCCCCTCTAATCCCTCTCTTGTACTACCACATGGTGGTTAATTGTCAGCTCGTCAATCGATCGATATGCTCTCAGCTAAGACTATGCCAGATGTCGTCTTATTCCTCCCTCCCTTCCCTCATTCCCTCTATACATTCACACCCTCTCCCCTTCCTCCTTTTCATCCCCTAAACCACGGTCCGGTCCGGTATCCCGTATCATAGGATAGTCGTGAGTGCATAGGACTGACAAGTGATGGGCTGTGAGTGTCTGCGTCTCTTCGACTCGTGCACTCTCTCGTTGTTCTCTGTGTGTCTGTGTCTCTGACCCCTCAACACTCTCTCAGTGTCATAGTGTGCATGGGAAGGGTATGCTCTGTCTTCAGACTCATTCTCTTCGTAGTAATAAGTCTCTCAGTCTCTCATCAGGTCATCTCTCGTCTTAGACTATTGCCAATCTTTCATTGGAACTCGCGTCCAAGCTTCAAATTGAGTTTGTGTTTCGCAAGAAGCAGTCTTGGTTAGTTCTTTACGTATCATCCGTTCAGTACATTCTCTCTGGTTATTTGTCCTCTTCTCTGCTCAAAACGAGTCTTCCCTTCGCCCTTTATTCTGTTTCTACCACTCATAACTTCCCCTTCTGATATGCCCTAACCCTGAATTAGTAGTCCTCCATCCCTCACCCTTCCCTTATCTTCAACTCTCTCCCATTGTCCATCTCCTCCACTTCTCCTTATGCAACATTTCCCTAATGACCTTCTTGGGTTGAGGAGGGGCAAGACTCATATTTCTGCCCTTCTTGCTGCCTTTTCAACAGCGATGCCCCCCTTAGACCAACGCGAATTTCCCCTGGGAAAAAGAGGAAGTGGCAAAAAGTAGCGGAATAGGAAGGGGAGAGAAGGGACTTGTTATTCTCTTGTCTCTCTCATCTCTCTTGGGGGCTGACCATGAAAAGGCCTTGTGAAATGAGATGAAATGACTCCCCCCCCCTCGATCCACTTAATTTGACTGTTGACTAGTTAGTGACGATAGATTGGGTGTTGGTGGCTTGCTTCATAGGCATGTATAGAGTATTGGGTAGAGAAGAGGGGATAGCGGGGGGATGGTCTGAGATGAGAGAATAGAGAATGCAAAGGAAGGAAATGGGAATGGAGAAGGGGAGGGGGAAAGAGAGGGAGGGAGGGCATGGAATTGGGGGCTGCGGTGTGATGGATATGGATGCCGTTGAGAGAGGAGGGAGAGAGTGCATCTCATTCATTCAATCCACCCTCTCCTCCCCAACCGTTCCCTCCGTATCCGACGTTTAGTCTGCTGTCCGTAGTCTGTCCATTAACCGGCTCTCGAATGTGGTCGCGAGTGTTCGTTTTACTGCTTGCACGTGTGGTCGTAACGGGAGAAGAGGAGATTGGGGGAGGGATAATGAGGAGTGGTTAGTCGGAGGGTTAAGGGGGCATACTGGGATACGGGATATACTGCACCGTGACTAACTAGGGGAACTATTCCTCGTCGTGGCTCTCGAGTGTTGTGTGACTAGTCGGTATAATCGATAGTATCACAGCTTCTTCTTCTCCCTTCGTTCCTTCCCTCTACTTATCTCTCTTACTTATCTCTCACCCCCCCCCCCCCTTTCTTCTCCCTTCACACATTGGATGGTGTCATAATCCTTCTTCTTTCGCTGTACTCTTTTCAGCTTTATTTCGGTATAGTTTATTTACGCCAAGTAGTTTCCCTAGTAATCGATACTCAAATCAGTCTTACAGGTGTTGTTGTTGATTACAAGTGTTCGCATGCACCACTCTTCTCCATTAATCTTCTTCATTATCCTGACCACCTCGTAAACACGTCAATTCTCTTCTTAACTTCCCCTTCTTTTTCCTCTTCTCCACATCATTTAAGAGAATGCATGAGAAGCGGAAGGAAAATGATGAATGTGAGGGAGGTACGAGAGGGGAGGGCATACCTTGCGAGGAGTGACCTCCCTTCCTCTCCCTCGTAACCCTCTACCTCTTAACTCTCTCTCCCTCTCTATCCCTCAACCCTCTCATGCTAATTCCATATCTTGTCACCTTCCCCTCGCTTCGTATCAAGCAGTACTTCACACTCGTCTTCTACTCTTTGTTTTTTTGAATATCTCGTTGGCGCGAAAGTTTAGTATTCAAATGCTGTTCCTACCGTAATCCCTCTAAGATGTCGTCGTCGACTCCTCCCTCTTCAACTCTCGACATGTCGACGGCGACGCCTTCTACAGTAATCGAGGCTACATCCCGATTGTCCATCGACGATTCGCTGGATCAGGTCAGTTGGGGGACATAATCTTTGGTTACGAAGCTACGACAGGGAGGGACATAATCATACATGGGCTAGTTTTGTCTTCATTTTTTTGCAATTTGCCTTTTTGCAGTGTGATCCTTACAAGTGTTTTACACTCTGATTTTCTAGTGCCGTGGTTGAGTAACTTAGTGACTTTATTGCAATCTCGCAAGGAAATGCATAGATAAAACAAGAAAAAGAGGAAATAGTGAAAACTTATTCGGAAGGATTATATTTATGACACAGGCTGACGTATAGACAACGCGCTTGGACGAGAACTGAAAGCCCTTGCGCTCCTTACAAAGAAGTTGTTCATGCGATAGTTCGAGTAGTTTACTAAAGGAAAAAAATAACGGTCTATTTGTTGGGGCCGAAACTAGTCAACGTACCTGCGCAGCCCTATTAGAATCTAAACCGGGCAGGCGTTCTCGGCAAAGCATTTTGGTCTCGGACACACTTGGTCAGCTAAAAATATCTTATAATTGTGGATGGCGAGAATGAGTGCAGTTAGCTTTCCGAAGCTATTCCTATGTGCCTATCCTGCCCTCCTTCAGTTCGACTTCCCCTCTCCTCCTGGCAAGATGCTCGACGACTCTTCCATGTTGTCTGCCTCTCCCTCTTCAGACAAGGCTGCCTCCTCCAATGGACGACCTTCTTCCAATGGACCCTTCGAGAAACCTGTCTGTACGAAGGTATGCGGGTCCCGAAGGGAATTAGAGGATACGGTAGATGGGAAAGTGCTGCTCGTTGATCCGATCACTTAATTATTATATATAGATTCGCAGATCTCTCCTTTTCTGAATTCGAAGATAAGCATACGTTTTTGAATCTTAAAAATTGATCAGCGCATATCTATGAATAGGAGAAGTAATATACGGTGTATTACGGTAGTGGAAAATGATTCTTTTGAGGTGTACTACCATCTGGATGATGAGCAGACTCCCTACATGACCCAAGTAAGGATATTTTGATGTTTTCAAAAATACGGCTATTCTAAACGCCATATTGTAATATGCTTGCGTTTGACTTCCGAATATTTGGAAATATCTATGATGCTTTTTGTTAAGGTGGACGTTCCCCCGGAGCACATAACTCTGGAAGACTTCAAGCGAGTGCTCACGCGAACCAACTTCAAGTTCTACTGTAAAACGCTCGATCCTGACTGCGGAAAGTGAGCTTTTTAGGTTTACTGCTAATATTATACATAGTTATTCTTTGTCTTTGACGCTGCCCGAAAATTTTTAAATGTTCAAAGAATGAATTTTGTTTATTTTCTTATTTGCAAGCTAAAGTTGATGAACAATAAGGGTAGTAAAGTGAATATTTTTAGTGAAGTGAATATTTTCAGTGAAGTGAAGAAGGAACTGTTGGATGACAGTGTTCCCCTCGAGAGAAGTGCCAATGGGAACTTTGAACTCTACCTGATTACGGTAGAGGGAAGTACGCATTCCGAGGGAAGCAGCCAACACGGATCGTCACGGAGACACCACACCCATATGGTTGGTAGGCCGCGAGCAGCTTTCCCTATCATATTTTGGGCAAGAGGCCTACCAGATTGCAAAAGATTAATTTTCCCAGAAATATGGGCTTGCAAAAGTAAGATTCTAAAAAAAAAATTAGGCCTACTACCCGTACTTGCCACGTATGATGCCGAGAGTCAAGTCTTCCAAATGATTGCTCTTATTCCTGTGTCATCTATGTTTCATAACCAGCAGGTCCCCGGCCCGGCTCCATCGAATTACAACAAGCACGGGTACGGAGTGAGAGGAGGATCGGGCGGATACTTTGACAGTACTCGTATGTTCTTTTTTAAATTAGTTCTTTTTCTCGTATTTGTCATGTGAACATATCAGCCAATGTTTTTTTAGTTCTTTGAATATGTAAAAAAAACCTCAGTTTCCATTCGAAAAGATTATCTGTCCTTGTTTTGAGTGATATTCTAAATACAATGCTGCTGTTTCAGTGTCTACGGAAGACGATTCGTTGATATCGGGTCCTCCAGTCGGCTATCCCTCCCGTAACCATCTTCAGGTACCTTTCTCCTACCGTATCCCCACCCCTTTTATTCCATCCTTCCCTGCCCTCCCCCTATCCTTGGTTCGCCTCTGTTCGCGATCTCTCCCATTAGTCGACGTGCAATTGGTGTCGTTCTCGTCCATTCGCTGTTTAGTGACACAGAGAAGGAGAGAAGGGGATACGTGATAAGTGATCATATCCGGGATCGACGGAAGGCGACAATCTTGTACAAACAGAGAACTGAGCTCTTCTTGTTTCGATAATGTAGTTAGGAAAAGAAAGGGAGGGGGAAGGGTTTGCAGGGTGTTCCTTGGTTGGATGACGTGTAAGAGACGGGTCATTCAGGGTTCATCTCGTCATTACGGTAGTAGAGGACCCCCTCCCACTCATCACAATCACCACTACGCTTTCAACGGTTAGTTTTATTTCTTCTATTTTTCATTTTGCAAGCTAGCCACGCTGGTCGGAATGAAATGGGAGTGATTCGGGCGTAGTATTCTGCTTCTTCTCGTGATAGATAGTTGATAGTGCACATGTGTTGCATTCGCTGAGGGAAACAGGGGAAGGCAAAAGAAGATTAACTACCGCCATCCAACAACACAACAAGAAGGATTCGAGGCGATTCAATCGAAAGACTTGAAAACTGCGAAAAGAGGCGAAGGAAGTGGAGTCGTGCAGTGATAATTGGACAGAATGATGGGATGGAGAACGAAGAGGGGAAGGAGAGGTAGAGGAAGGCAGATGCGATAAGGACTGAGACACTCATTGGAGAGGGTTCGGCATCCTTTGAATAGTCCCTCACTCCCCTTGAGGGAATGAATGCGACAAGTCGATGGGACAGCTGTTGGAAGGGACCATAGAGGGAAGAAGAGGAGAGGGGGGAAGGGAGACAAGGAATGGAATCGGATGAGAACGACTGAGAAGAGGGGAAGAAGCAGACGAATAATGTACTGTGTAGTACTCAATCTATCCTTTTGTATCCTGCTACTCTTCTCAATGCCTTCCCTGTAATACTTGGTGTGGCATTGCATATGAAAGAGTGGTCAACGACCCATCGATGGGGAGTTCTTCCACCTCCTCTGTCTCGGTTCATTCTCCTTCTTTCATCACCCAATGCCCGATCCTCACCCGTTCCCCTCAGTACAGCCAACTATCTCCCCTTCATGCAGTTCTAGTCATAGACTGCACGACTCCTTCCTTATGACCCCTTCTCTCTTTCCTCTCCCTCCTACGCCCTCATCTCCTCATTTCCTTCATCTTCCCTTCACCTTCTTCCTCCCCTTCAACATCCTCGCATATATCACAGAGTGCGCATATCACTTCCTATCACTGACAATGAGCAGTTGTCAGTGGAATCAGTAGAGGCGGTCCTCCCCCTCTTGTCTTGGTGGTATGTCGAGGGGGGAGTATGCACCCTGTCTACTCTCTCGACTCTCCTTGTCTACAACTACTTAGTCACGTCTTAATCCGTGAACTCTGCCTAAGAAGCTTGCACGGTCTTCCGTAGGCTGAGATGGTGGAGGGAGTGGAGAGGCTGACTACCAGGAGGTCGAGTAGACTAGCGCTCTTGCCTCATTCTCATTCCTCTTCTTTCATCTGTCCCTCCTCCTCTTCCTTCCTTCTTCATCCCTCTTCTCCCTTAACTCTCGTATATTTTGAGTAAGCAGTCGCTCGTTTTGTGTGCGTGTGCTAACAGTATCAGTAGAGAACGCGGAGGAAGAGAGTGCAGAGAAGTAGTTGCCTTCCTCTCCCTCTCAGTCCCCCCCACCAGTCACATCCGTCTCTCAGACGATGCTTGACTATCTCCATTCCCTGTTTCCCCTATATCTCGTTGATCCCTCCATCTCTAGTCCCTCCACCTCCCCTTCTTCCCTTTCGTCAACATCCTATCCAGTCTGACAGTCCGATTCCCTTCTTCTTCTTCTTCTTTCATTTCTTCATTCTTCATTAGTCCTGACCGTGCTTGAGTGGTCTCTTCTCTTCTCTCACGGGAGTCTTAATGTGTCTTCTCCTCTATCTCGATCATCTTCTTCCTCATCCCTCCCCCTTCCCTTCCATCTCTCCCCTCCTCCTCCTCCTCTTCCCTCCGAAGCTCTCTTCGTGATAAATGGCCGATCGTCAAATCGGCTGAACTCATTTCGAGCGAGGGAATCGAGGCTTGATGTCCTCTGTGAATAGACTCGACGACTTGTCTGATCTTTGAATGCTTCCTCCTCCTTCCCCCTCCTCCCATTCATTCCCTCTTTCCCTTCTGTTCCTAATCACAAACTGTCCATCATCTCCGTCCCTTTCATCCTCTTCTCCCTCCTTCATTCCAGTCGTCGTGTCTTCTATTTACAATAAGTTTGCCTCGATAGTACGGAAGGGGAAGAGAGAGTGGAGGAATGGCGAGAGACCCGTGGTATCTGTGTATCTTTTTCTCAGTTTATCACCTCCTTCGCAGCCTTCTCTCAAGAAGAGAACTGTTCCGTATGTCCGTTATGTCCGTCTTTCTTTCTTCTCTCTGCCCTCTCTATTCTCTCCCTCTCTTCTCTAGTCTCTCATCTCCCCCAGTCGACAGTCACGTATTCTTACTGTCGTCGTCTTCTTCTTCATATTCCCCTTATCCTCTCCGTCTGTCCACTCCCCTCATAGTATCACTCCTCCCGATGCCGTCCATTCCTTTCCTCACTCGTCGCGCCTCCTATCAGATAGCCCCACAACTCGACCGCTCGTCACAAGGAATGACGGCAGACGCGTCGTCTCCCCCTACCGTATCCCCGTCTACCGTATCCCCCACTCCCCCCGCACCGAAGAAACGAAATGGCCTAGTTTACGCTGCTTCCTTTGCTACTCGAAGAGTCGTCGCCATCGTCAATTCACTCGAGAAGAGTTTCGAGGAAAGAAGGGAAGAGCCGAGGAGGAAATATGGAGGAGCGAAGACGAGTACGAGATATCTACATGGAATAGCGAAGAGGGAAGAGGAGGTTAAGGAGGAGTTGAAGAAGAAGGAAGAGAAGAAGAAGGAGGAAGAGAAGAAAAGCGAAGAGGACAAGGAGAACTGTGAGAGGAAGGACAAGGACAAAAAGAGGAAGAGTATTTCCCTCGAGAAGATAACGACGAAGGGATCCATCTCTCGGTCCAATACTACCCTCGTTCTTCCCGAGATTGAAGAGATCGTCACGGGAATTCCCGAGACAAATATGAGGAAGGCGAAGAGATACGGAGGAGCGGCCACTACGGGGAGTATCGTGGAAGTGGGCAAGGAAGCGAATGAGGAGAGGAAGAGGTTGATGGAGGAAGCCAGGGTACGAAGGGAAGAGGAGAGGAAGAGGCATCTCGTGGGATTCACCCATAGGAAGAGCCATCTCAGTCTGACCAGTCAACTCAGTGGAAACGCCAGCTTCTATCTCATAGGTTGGGTTGAGCAGCCTATTAAGGGGATTGTACTACCTGCTAGTGGCGGGTTGGATAATGAAAACACTATTTTAATTTTTTTTGTATTTTACAACTAGTATATTGCAGGTCATCGAGGGCGTGGGCGATATGACGAATCGACTATTGGATCGGAGAGTGATGCACGCGTGTTCTCTGATGAGGATGATAGGTCAGTCGGGTTACGGTAGGCAGGGAGTACTGTAGGAGGGGAGGGAAAGGAGGAGGCTAGTTCCCTTTACACCATCCACTCTCTCTTGAGGCTCTTTTTAGAACAATTTGACGAGTTGAGTATGATGCGCGAATGGCGTACTTGGTTATGTGGAGAGGAGAGGGGAGGGGGGGGGGGAGTGGGAGAGGGAGGGAACAGAGAGGGGAGAGGGGGCAGGGAGACGGAGTAGGAAGCGAGCCGATTGTGTGGGATTAGTGAAGCGAGTGGGAAGAGCGACTGAAACGGGCAGTATTCTAAGTGAAGAAGAGACGTGTCTTGACTCCCCTCCCTCCACCGCCCCCTATCCCCACTATCTCCCTATCCATCCATTCACACCCTCTCCTCTTCCCTTCCATTCCCTCCAATGTCGGGATATCTCGCTGGTACCGACGGATCAACGAGTGATTCCATTGGTTATTATGGACTGACTGATTCCGAGGGAAGAGGAGGGGAGACGTCGGGGAGTTCGGTTTATTATGGAAGGGATGGAGTGGTTATGAGGAGTAAGGGGACCATGACTAAGGACGACGAGTAAGTAGTCTGTCTTTAGTGTATTGCTTTATTATCGAACGAAGGCCTGTTATTCCCTTCTGAGAGTATCAATTCCATAGAGGAAAGTGTGCGTTCGATTGGACTGAGAAGTATAATTGAATTTGCTTGAGGATAGAATGGAAAGAAAAGGTAGATGGTGTAAGGGGAAGAGATTGGGGAGTATTGAAATGGACTTATTTATTCGTTTAGAGAAGTTGAAAAGAGTAATGGTATCTTCCCTTGCAGAGTGTCCACCTCGACCGATCTCACTTCCGTGTCCAGACAACACGAGAAGATGATGGCGAGGAAACGAAGGGCACAGAGGTAACCGGGCGTGCATTTTTGTCTTGATCACTTAAACTAGGCAGATATCGCGGAATAGTGTTAGTACGTTGAATGGTTAACCATGTATAAAGCAATGTATAAATTAGCGAATTAGCGAGACAATTAGCAGTGTATAAAGTTATCTGGACTTGGCCTGACAAGGCAAAGATATGTAAACGTGCAGAACGTACCGTCGTCCCTCGCGTGCTTCCTCCTTCTCTTCCATCACGGAATCCTCGATGTCCCTCCACGTCGAAACGGTCACTCTCAACATGGATTCCGTCAACTTTCTCGGCATTTCGATAATCGGTCAAAGCTGCAACAAGGGAGATACGGGAATCTACGTGGCCAATGTCATGAAGGGTACGGTCAGGTTCAACTACTCACGCTTACTGCAAAACAGTTCTCTTTTCTGCTAAAAATAAGCTTTCCTAGAAGTTGTAATAAATTGTTTCAATATTTCAATTTCAGGAGGAGCGGTGGCGTTGGATGGAAGAATAGAACCGGGAGATATGATTCTGCAGGTAGGGGTGATGAGTGCTGCTTTACTTTGAACCACGATGGAGAATGACTGGATTACGGTAGGAAGCGTGGTTACTGTAGCTATTCCTTTGAGGTGAACGACGTTGCCTTCGAGAACTTCACGAATGATCAAGCAGTCGACGTGTTGAGGTCTCTTTTTGTATTCCTTTTTTCATTCCTCCCTGCGGGAATTCTAAACATTAGCATATTTCACCCAAGCGAAGGAAGAATTATGGCCTAATCTCGTATGATGAATGGCCATTGAGAGAGCAAGGGAGAAGATGAGCTTGAGTGTAGACTAGAACTAATAAGGTCCGTTTTCAACATAGATCAAATGGTACGTCGGAAACGACGTAACTAAGGCACTTTTTTTTTCTACGAAAATTTAGAACATCAAGGAACTTTAAATGCCAACGTTACCGTTTTATGCCTAATTATGCTGGATTTCCAGCTCTTTAGTGAGAAAATCAAGGCCCTTTTGGCAGTTACTCCGTACAAAATCAAGGCACTCTGAAATTAAACGACGTCACTATTTGATCTATGGTTTTCAAAGAGGAAAAGCCCCTGATATTCTTCAAATTGGAAAAAGGTTAAGAAAAGGGGTTGAATAGGGGCAAAATGTGAATGCTTCGTCATTGCAGAGAGGCAGTGGAGAGGAAAGGGACGATTCGGTTGACGGTGGCCAAGAGTCTGAATGCCCCTCAACGGAGCTGCTTCACCGTCCCTCGCAATCCCGGAACATACAACACACGGTAATGGGTGGACAGTTGTTTAACGTATGGGGGGTGATAGTCAAGTCTAGTTGACCCTTCCCTTCCCTCCTCCTTTTTCCCTTGACAGTGGCATCATTCTGTTTGCCTGTGCTCACATATCCCCCAGTTGCTATATCTCTGGTTGCTCTACAGATCAACAGATCTAGATAGGCAGTAGCATCATATCACTTACACCTTTTTATTTTCTAATTTGTTTATTCTAACACGTACAAGACAACTGTATATACCGCATGTGCAGGGATGAACCAGTTCGACCGATCGATACGGGAGCATGGATTCAACACACGAATGCCATGAGAGGAATGCCCAGTATCCTGGAAGGTATCCCGTTTATTCATTCATTCTTTACTCTCACCTTCATAGAGTAAAAATTACATGTTATAACGCGCAAAACTGAGGTGAAAGGTCCGTCGCTTGTAGGCATAAATAGATTCAACAGTTCATTCCCTGTTCTCTTCTTGCTAGTCATGACGGTCTGAACTCAGTAAGATGGGGAGGCTAATGAAAAGTGTAAATGAAGGTTCGGAAGGAGCTCCGACTCCCCTTCCCGGAGACCACATTCACCAACGGCCCGCTACTTCATCTTCTGCCACTTCCACCGGTCAGACCCCCCCCCCCCTATTCATGGAATATCGTAATCCTTTTATGTGCAGGTTCGAATGGACAGAATACGGTAGTGGGAGGAGTGGCAATGCCGCGACTGGATATACACACGGATAAGAGAAAGGTACGGTACCCGGGAATATATTGGCCAGATAATCTGAACGATGAATGAGAAGAGGGGTTTACAGGTAGTGGAAGTGATGACACGGCCTGGATCGGGATTGGATGTGAAGGACAGAACTTGGCTGAAGATCAGCATACCCATGTCATTCCTTGGTAAGCATTATTCTACTAATTATCTTGAACTGCTGGATAATGATAGCTATAACATTGCAGGATCGGGACTAGTCGATTGGCTGCTGGAACACGTGTCGGGGTTGCGGGAACGAAAGGTAGCCAAGGACTCCGTTTTACTGGTCTATTTATTCCGGTTAAACAGTTAAACAAGTTCAGCCAACTATCTTATAGCTTATTGACGCTCGCCAATGGACAATCTATCAGTCTATGCCCCCCTTCAGGATGCATGCAAATACGCGGCGGAATTACTACAGGAACGGCTGATCGCGCACGTTGTTAACAAGCTCACTTTCACTGAGAACTGCTATTACGTTCTGGGCGAACAATGTGCGGGTGAGTGAGTAGTTCTCGTGTATGCCTTTCATGAGGTAAACATGTCACTGTCGCCGTAATTGTAATTAGAACATACAATTGGCGTCTTTGTGATGGGTGTGCTTTACCCAAATCCATATAGCCAACGGGCCTTCCGTTTTACATGAAACTTGAAACACAACTACAACTCGAATGATTTACTCTAATTGTAGTTCGCTAATCTCATGCCATAACGAAGTACTAATTGCAGATTTCGCGCGTACGCGGGCCCAGATGGAAGAGGGAGGAGGTGCAGTTGGAGTGACTCCCACTTGGCAATGGGGAGGAAATACGGGAATAGCGAAACAAGGAGGATCGATGGTTAGTTCTGCTGATACTTATGGACATCTTCCTCATTTCTATGTCGTCGACTTCTGATAGTCGCTATCCCTAGAGTCTACTTAGTTAGTTATTCGTGTCATTCCGGGATGAATGCTAGAGGGGAGTGGTCGAGAGTATCTCCGTATCCCCACTTCCTCCTTCGACCTCTTCCTCTTCCCGCATAGTAGATTGTGCATAGTTTGCATGCCTACTGCAAGAGTGTATAGCCTATCTTAGATTGTACTGTCCGTCTCTGTGTATTTCCACTACAACTCATATGTACATGTTGCTTCGCTGTCCACTTTTTGTTTGTTCCAACCAACAACTATCTCATAGCTTATTTAATATGACGCTTCCTAATATCTGTGCTACTTTAAACCTCCTATCATCTGACATGACGGTGTTCCCTTTTTTTCGTTGTACTATCATAGCTATCTTTATTTTATGCGATCAAATTGCTAGGTAACACAGCTCACACCTCCATATACACATATATGCATTGGCTAAACTTACTAACGTTTATGCATTTTGAATTATGTTCTTTCGCACATCTCGCACTCTGTGCATTATAATAAAAGACGTTATTTGCACCCTCTTGTCACGCAGAATACGGTAGAATTACGGTAGGGTGGAGGGTTACTGTAAGAGGAAATGGTAGACGATGCACGTTGATGGTCAATGCATGCTACTTACTATCTGATGTGTCCTATCCTACTTGTATCACTTACTACGTATCCCCTTCAAGAGTACAGTATCTCAGGTGTCGGGATACGCCTCAATGCCCATGTCTCCACTGCCAATGGCCTTCCAAGGACGAAACCAACGACCGGGGGAGGGCAGTCAGATATCCGATGGAAGTGGCAGTTCTGAGGCACACAAGAGAAAGTTAGTCGAGGGGAAAAATAAGAGGGGGAATATCGAGAAGATAAGAACAATATGGGGGTGTTAGGATTACAGGAAACGGCTGTTTCGCTGATGCAGATAAGGCGTAGATTTGTAAGCATTCGCGTGTTTTCAGTACTCGTCACGTTGTTCTTCCCCAAGGACCCTCCCATGCGGGATCTGCTACAGGTATGAGTCATAAGTAGAGCATTCCCTTCGGGCCTTTTTGATGTATATGTTTCCCTCTCGTCACCAAAAACAGCGAAACATACTGGCCAAAAAGACCCGAATGGAATGCTCTAGTCATAAGAGTGAGCTACCTACCGTACCCCTTCAGGAGGTCGACTAGACGAACTACCCCAGGACTTGGCTGCGAGTCGCCAATCATTCCGTATTGCGATGAACCACCCCTACGAGTTCTTTGTTGATAATCTCTAACCGTAATCTTGCCTCCTCTTCTTCTCTTCTTCTGTATATCACCCATAGACACGCTTACCATGACTATCGCTAAAGTCTCACTGGTTCCAACACTTCACTCTCACTTTGCATATGCTTGTCAATTTCTATGCTACTTTTATAAACTATACCTGGAGATAAATAAATATAATGGACTATTAATCTCTGTTTACTACACACGTGCTAATTGTAGTTACAATGTATTGTGTAGTCTCGCAGATGTTATTAGAATAGGTACGTGGCTATTTAACACCGTCCATATCTGCGAGCCTAAGGCATTATTACATTCAGCGGAAACGGAATGAATGAAAAGGTATTGGAATACGTGGAAGTGTTTGTTAGGAGTTACGCCATGTTTGTGTGATTAGTCTTCGAGTAAATAATACGGAAGGGGAAATGAAACTTGATCTTTTTCAAGAGCGAGTTTGAATGGGAAAGGGCCTGTCTAACAGAGGGATTGTCAACTCAGGAGTGAGAAATAGACAGAGAGACAGGTTATTATTAGAGAACAACTTGGTGGACAATAGGAAACCTCCGGAGACTATTCGCAGCTACCCATCTACTTCCGATTTCTTATCGTTTAAACGACATCTTTCCTCTATCGAGATCAGCATCTCTCCTTGAAGTGACCTAGGCATGTCTACAGACCGAGAGATCGAGTTCGTTCGATAGATTAGACATATCGGCATCAACCATCACAAGCACAATCAACAGGCCTTTTCCTCTATGGAAATTGACTCATTGAGCGAGTGCAGCTACAAAATACACGCGGAACTACGCGCTCCGCGTGTTCTGGTCCCTCCCCTTCCCTCTCCGTCTACCCACTCTCTCCTACTCTCCCTCCGTCTACCCCCCTCCCATCCCTCCTCCTTCACTCCCTTCCCTCTCCCCTTACTCCCCTCTGGGGTCTCTTCCATACTCCCTTGTCTTTCTCTTGTTTGTCAGCCATCGTACAAACTAGAGAAACCTTTCGTCTTCCTTCCCCCATCCCTCCGGTCTATGCTTCCCTCAGACTTGCTCTCTTGATATCTTCCATTTCAATGTTGAACTCCTCCCCTCCCCGTGCATTCAGTTCATATTAAAGGGAGGCCGCGTGCAGTATTCACCGTGTCTATCGATTCTCCTTTGCCTGCAGTTTAAACAAAAAAAGTTTATCTTGAACTTTAAAGCGTGCCTGTTGCTGGTTCGTATTTGTCATATTGTTTATCCAACTGCATAATAGTCCTTATTTTAGGAGAAAAAGGATGAACGATTGGATTCCGCAAGTTATGAATGAAGGAAACGGCGAGGACCACGTGAGGATTGCATTATTCTTCTTTGCTTATAGTCAACCATGCATAAGTTGGGATTATGACCTCTGGGCCACTAAGAACTGGGCTAGTGATACGCTTCCTGCGTGATCTGCACAATGTTAGGTCGATGTTTACTTATTTCCTTGGTAGCGCCGGTAATTCACTCGCCCTGAATAGCTATATGACGTGATGCCTTACTTCGGCTGCGAAAATAGGCTGGCTGCTAAGATGAATGATTGCATTCAGTGCTCGCCGTCAACTTCCAACGACAGCCCTAACGACAATTCGCAGGTTTGCAATGTTGAACATATTTAACTTTCCACCTCGTCTCCTACGTAAAATAGGCTGATCACGTTTGTTGTAAACTTGGCTGACTTGGCTGTGGGATATAGTGTACACACGTTTGTGTATCCCACAGCAAAGACAAGTCCTGTATTAAATAAAATGTTTACTTTTACAGTCAATGGATTGCTCGCCATTCGTTGATCCCAACACATATAAAAATCTTCGGTTTTCGCACTCTTCTGTCTGCAGTGTTTGTGGAGATAAAGTAAGTTGTCTCTGCTTCCGAATACATCCGAATATAAGTGTATTACTTCCGAATATAAGATTGCAGCCAACAGGATTCCACTACGACGTTTTATCGTGCAACGGTTGTAAGACATTCTTCAGGTATTATTCTAATATCCAGAGTATTGTTGACACGATGTATTCACTGTTATTTCTTTGCCTGTAAGAGATCATAGGGCGGCGAATATCTGGCGTCAGGAAACATACCATCTGTATTACATTGATTGTTTTCAGACGTACACTTATTACCGGACGAGTATTCAAGTGTACGAAAGGAGGCAAATGCCAGTTCAACAAAGGTTTGTGCCCATGACGCATTTGTTTGCTTACTAGTGTCACTTTAGACTTTCGGTGCTCTTGCCGTGCGTGTCGATTCACGAAATGCCATCAAGCAGGAATGAATCCGAAGAGTAAGAATTTTTCATGTTTGTTTATAAACATTGTCCTGCCTCAAACGTATTTTTGTTTGAAGGGATAATCTGGCCGAAGAATAGTGAAGATTGGTATTCGGGTGAAGATGACGAAGATAACGATGCACACACGTCTACCGTCCCCAGCACACCCAAGACTCCAGTGAGCTATTCTTTCCTTTTTAAAATAACATATTCAAGAAATAGTAGGCCTTCTCGCAATCGAACGCATAGACTTACAGTCGATGGCCCTCATTCATCTACCAAAGGCCACACGAAGACAACCAGCAACCGAGAAGGAATTCGCCTTCGGAGGACTTATGGTGGACCTGGTTAGTTTAACAATCGATGTTTCATTGAACTATTATGGTCTGATATCCACGTCGAACTGGTCATTCAGCTGGAGCGTGAATTCCGACTTCGGCTCATGCGCAACAGCTATTCGCTGTGCTTCCCCACTCGTCTTCTCTCAGCACTCAACAGACCTCTCATATTGGGAACTGCATACAGTTCTTTTCTTCAAGTAAGATCAAATCTCATGAGTACGTAACAGTAGTCCTGTCAGAAACGAGACGATAAGTTGATCAAATCGTACGAGAACGATACAATCCTTCATTGGATGGTATCCGATCAGCACCTTTTAGTAGAATACGCCAAAAGCTTCAAGACTTTTCGCGAATTGTCGTTGGATGACCAGGTATGGTTCGAATAAACGATCAATGCAATTAGAACCTTTCAGTACGCACTAATTGCCCATGTGGGAAGTCTCCAACTGCTTCTCATGCAATCCATTTACTCTGTACAGTCAGAGTACGGAACAACAACGTTTCCTGATGGAATCGTTGCTGCGGAATGTTCGAGGCAGAGAAGGTCTGGGTCAACGGCTTGCATAAATTGAACATCTTCATAGATGTGCAAACGTCTTCCAAATGGAATTTACTCCATTCATTATCCATCTGTTCAACGAACCCGTTCAACTCCTACGCGACCTTCGGTTGAATGAACCATTGATCGCATTGCTAAGAGCGATACTCCTATTTAGTCCAGGTAGTCTCATTAGTACCTAAGTTTGCATAATCATTTTAAGAATCCGACAAAATTTCGGACGATGGCAAGAAGATCATTACCGAAGAGAGGAATAGACTTTGTGATGCAATGAGTATGATACTGCTCAAGGAGGTGAGTATATAATACATATACCAACTAGTCAATGTGAATTCAGTTTTACCGTAAATCCCATTCAGCACGGAATCGCGAATGCGAACAAGTACGTGGCTATTCATTCTGTCGTGCAGAAACTGCAGCGAATTGCTGAGTGGAGAAGGCGACACGTAGTCATGTACGAAGCAACCAACCGATACAAAATAAGTGAGATAGGCGTCGATATCTTCCTAGGCATCAAACCGGAGGAGAACAAGTAGCAACTTTGCTGATTTAACCCTACAAACATTTCGTCTTTCCAGTGCAATAGTTCTCTAATCATGCAGATCAGATAAGAATCATGTAGAAAAATAGACCAGAAGATCTCAGATCAAAAAGCTATTGCATTCGAATACTCCTCATTCTAACAACATTCCGGGTTATAAAACATTAGTCAAAGATTCAAATGTACGTATTTATATCGCCACTCCATTATTCGATAAATCATTCTTTATAAAACTACCTGCCATTTCGTTTCAAAAATGAATCTAGAACAAACATGAAATGAGAAGAAAACAGGACACAATTCCGGTACATAGAGTGGAAGACTAAATATAAGGAGCTATTATGTCACTCTTGCCCAGCTACTTGAACTCGCTAGTCTCCTTGGGGGATTCAACAGGCTTCGGATGCCTCCAATGTCCACAATTGCAGTTCTCGTCTCTCTCTCTACAGTGTCCCTTATAGTACCACGAAGCACCGATCACTCCGACAGTAGCACCGATAAGGAAAGTGAACGGCGATCTGCACATTATGCACTGACTAGCGTAGATTACAAGAGCAAACCTGCCACAGCGATGATATTTGTAGTAGTAGTAGTGTGGAGGTGCATGAGGACCGTGCTCTGCTCCATGCCACCCATAGTTATAGTAGGGGGGAGGGTATCCCTTCGGTGCGCCTCCGACAGGATTAGTGCTCGTCGTTCCAGCTGTAAACAAGCAACTAGCACGGAAAACATTATAGATAAGAAAGCGTGGTACAACAAAATACTACCTTCAGCTCCACTCATTGCAGATAAGAAAGAAGGTTATCAAGTGGACAACTGGTGCGAGGATGAAGCCGGCCAATATATAGCGTGAACTTTCGCAAGAGTCTTATCTCTCTTCTTCTCTTCTTTCGCAATGACCCGCCCCTCGCACGTGTATACCTACGAAATTTCTCATAGACGATCCTTACGAAAGAGAACGGGACTGGCGAGAGAGTAATGATAGTAGAGAAGGAGAGACTTGAGGTACACGACGGACTGGACATCAAAGTGCAAGGAAACAAAGTGCTTTGGAAAAATTTCACGATTCATCAAAATTTTTCGCGATGCAATGTTTAACATTAAAATTTAAAAAAAAACATAAAAAATCAACGTCAGCGTGATACAAACTAACAAAACGAAACAATGGAAACATTACCCGAAACAAAAAAAGAGATCCGTATTTCTCGATTTACACATATTTCGTGATATTACCGTATTACCTTTACTCGAGAGTGACTTCATCAATACTCGATTCCGCTTCCTCCTTGAGACTCATACTTGAAGGTCGTTGTGCGCGAATGAATCGTGCAGTCGACGTACAAGTACGGTTCTGGAACAATAATAATTAGGGCTTGAAAACTAAGCGCGATTTGCGTATTTATCGCCTGACTCTCTTCATTCTTCCATGCTTCTCATCACTCTCTCGGTCTCATAATGCAATTAAAAGGCTTGGTTTTCAAACCCTAACAATAATACCACAATACCATAATACTATAGGACCCGTAAACCAATTTTACCCGCCCCATACTTTTCGTTCTCGATAAACAGACTAAGCTGTAACTGTAAACCATACATGGGTACTAAGAATAAGCTATTACGCAAAAAAATCTTTTAGGAAAAAAATAATAAAGACAACAAGGAAATAAGCAAAGTATCGCACCCTCTTCCAGTGAGAGTAGAGCTTGCAAGTCTCATCAAACTGAAGTTCGCACGAACAACAGAGCAACTTGGGCATCTGAATCCACAGTAATTCGTGTTCGTATACGGTACTAAGTAGACCTTATCAGAGTATTCGAGGTGCTTCTCCTTGATATGCATACACCACGCGTGCAATGTAGGGATATCAACAGAGATGCAGACCGGGCATACGGTACCTTCAAGCGATCACCGCCTACCGTAGTTGGCTGACTACCGTACCCGAGGGGAGATTCATTCTCTCCATCGTCGTCCAGTTCATCCAATCCCTATTCGCATGCGTATATACCACGTGTCGTTGAAGTCTCGTATTTGAGTGGGCGCGATAATCGCAATGCGCACAAAGAAGGGAAGCGAATCTGAGCATTCCTCTTCTAGTTTAGGCTGCTCTTCGGCTAGAAGGGAACGAAGAAGGGAATGTTACTGCGACAATGAGATAAAATACGATAAATCCATGGATGCACTTGAAATGCAAATGCACTTTCAACACCGTAAAAAACTGGCATCGCTATTTTTTATGGCAAAAAGTTAGTGATGCCAGGATTTTACAGGCATATCTTTTGTATGAGTGAGTGAGAGAAAAGAGAAAAGTTACTCGTTGTAGCGGGAAGGGTGCTTCTTCTTAACGTGCACATGTAGTGCTCCATCTCCACGGTAGTTCTGAAATGGAAGAGGAGAAGAGAGACAGTCTCCCCTTGAAGGCACGCTTTTTACTGGGAGTAAATCAAGTGTAATTTCATTTTGATTTACCATTGTAAGGTCACACTCCCCCCTAAGCTAAGGTCATACCGTACTCACCCTGCTCAATCCATTCTCAAGCTGTCCTCTGTCCACGAAGTCTTCATCATTCTCACCACTGTTCTTCATGCGAGATTCTTCGCAAATGGGACACGCCACCATTTCCTTCTAAGCATGCTATTTATGATAAGTTTTTTATCATCAATACTGAATCCACCGATAATACACTAAATAATACACACTCACATGAGCTTTACTGTTTCATCAACAATTAATGTCTAAAATCGTACCTCGACCTTACATTTCTTCAGACTTGATTCTTCCTTGATTCCACTCGATCTCTTTCGGGGAGGAGGACTCAAGATTATCAGTGTGGCAGTGCATCATTTTAGGATCAATTGAAATTAGGACATATTGTAGTTTCCAAAGTTGATTAAATTCGTATTTTATATTTCATACTATGAGCTATTTCTCGTAAAGAACTCAACCTCTGAAGTTAACTGACTCACGATCAAAATGACTTACAACTTATTGTTAGCTCTATTCTCAACACAACCTTACACCTACAATACCCTGCGTGAAAACCATACCTATACATGGGACTGAATAACTAACTGGATGACTGGTTCCTGAGATACAAGACTTGCAAGAAGGTTCTCGAGGGTATCAGAAGGTTGCAGACTCTCGTCGTCCAGAACCAGAGGGAGGCCTCGAATATAATACAAAGAATATATTAATTCATTTACATTTTAACAATGAGAGAATCTTGCAACCATACTATGGTACGATTGCAACCCCCCTCCAATATACTCCAACCTACCCTCCAATATTTGAACAGTAGGCGTTGGAACCATGACATCAAATTCGCTCTTCTACAAGGAACAAATCTGAGCAATCAATTCAACGACGCTTACCATGTCCACATTCTTTTGCCTGTGAATAGTCTCCAGAGTCACAGCGAATGACTTTGCGAAGTTGAAGATGAGCAACTTAACTAGTAATAAATAAGAGCACACAAGTTTCAACGCCCCAAGCTGAAAGATACGCTACTGTTACCGTACATCGCTATTGAATTTCCAGTCGTTGATTCCACCAAATCAAATGTCGTAAATAGTCAAGAGACGAAGAGACTAATTCATATTTCCCCTCTTGCTAAAGATTGAACACCGTACAGAAGACACGTTGTGTTCCATTGATCCTTCCTTCGCCTGCAGAAGATTCATCAAATCGCCAATCGATCGTCTCACTTCATTCACCGCTTCTACATGACAGTCCTGAACCGCTTCAATTCATTTCTTAATTATCATACTCTTTATTACTGCAATTAAAAATAATTTTGAACCCATACCTTGAATAGATTGTTGAACGAGGACAGAACCTCATTCATAGCATGGATGATGCTCTCCAATGGGTCCTGTAACGCAATGTTATACAGTAATCCTCAGTATTGGTCAAAACGTGAAATGTGTTCATACCGTAGTCTGACACATTCTCTTCACTGTCTCCAAAGATGTGAGCACGTTCATTCTATACTTTTCCGCCTTATCCTCCATCTGATAATGTAATGTAATTTTAACAAAATATTAGTTCACGAAGCACTACATTTTCTTCAAGATGCAGTTCCCGCTAAAATCTTAAGCATGTAATCTTGTCGTAGATATAACAACGACTAATTCTTACACGCTCAAATTAAATATTCGAATGTTCTTTATCTTTAGAAGAACGTATCGAATACGTAAAGATTATACACACATTCCTCACAGGAAATAGAATAAACCGGTAATCGTATGATAAAATAATTTTACAATTAGATAGAAATTATTAGAAAATAAGATAAATAAAAGTGATCACAGAACATATAGCCTGATTAGAATGAGGTCATATAGATTGTAAGTATGATAATCCACCTGCAAAGTTACAAACATAAAGGCAAAGACTGAAAAGGTATGAGTTGACTAAAAAGCGGAATGCGCAATCTCCCCCTTCCACTTGAATGCTCCCCCTTCTTCTACCGTAATCTCCGTCCATTCTTCACTGTTGTCATGCATCGCATTCAATCCATTGTACCCGCTTCTCTCGTTTACTCTAATCGATGCTTTCTCTCCCTTTTGAAGACAAGATCGTGCGAAGGCGGTACACTGTAACAGAGGATTACGGTAACTGCGTAAAGGACATACGTGGGCACCGACCCGAAGTATGGGTGGTAGGCCCATATTTGTTCGGAATTTTACTTTGGTAGGCCTATATTTCCTACAAAATTTCAATTGGTAGGCTTGATTTCGTACACTGGTTGGCCCGTTTCTCAAAATATTGCGGGGAAGGCTGCCCATGTATGGTAAAGGGTACCGTATGTACTACAGTATGACGAATATTGTAATTAATTGGACTAACCAGAGCAACAGTATGCGGCATGATAGGTCCTCCATCCATCTCCATAATGTATTCATGTCCCCGACCTCTTCGCACTATTTGCGATGTTCTCTATAACCATAGCTTCTCGTCCCTTAATCTCATCTCTTGGCATACCTTGAGAGTCTGTAGTTGAGCCCTTGAAAATGGTTGCGTAGCAAGAAGAGTGGGAGGGAGATTAGCATGTATCCCCCCAATTGCACGAACCGCACGATGGGTCAACAGAAGGTTGTACACGGTTTGCACCGACGACGAGTCCTGATTAAATTAATTCAATTTATCTACGCTGTACGCGTAATGGGGAGATATGAGGGATAAGGATCTCATCAACCGTGGTTGACTCCTCCCCTGGTATACTGTACCTTGATGAGTACGGTACACAATCCACTTTCCGCTATCTCTCCCGTCGTCTGACTCTTCTTCATGGGAATCGGACCCGTGGAAGAACCTCCGGCCAATCGACCGAGTGCAGTATTACTGTAACAGGCATACTGTAATACAATAGCAAGCTTATCGGCTAATGTTGACTACTGTCTATACAATGAGATATCGTGAACCCAGTAAATAGGGATATTTCATGATGAAGGACAACCAACTCACTTTCGTCTCATTCTCAAAGTACTCGCTGGAGACACTCCAATCTCCTTCAACCAATCGTGCGCATCTCCCATCTTCGTCGGACTGAAATCCTTCTAAATTCTCCTAATCGATTTCAGAATGCGCCATTGAAATGCACGAAAGATGTAGGGTGGATTTTTTAAATTTCTAGCTCATGTGAAACATAATATATTATTGAAGGAAAGCGAACGTTGAGAGAGCTGCGCAGTTCTTTTCGCTAACCACCGTGCAACTTCAGCCAGAGCCGGGCTTTAGCCTAAGCTGGCACTCTGCCAAGAGAGTTTCACTGTATTTAGCGGAGTGCGCTGCAAAGATTTCTCAATGTTCCTTTTCTTCCAATAATATTTCAATGGCAGAGAATGTGAAAGTTTAAACCTCAAAGAATTATTTTACTCCAAGACAGGGGATTGCTTTAAAAGTTACCCTCTCTCACTCACCTCACATCCTCTCCACTTCCCTCTTCCTCCTCTCCCTTCTTCTTCTCGTCTTCCTTTCCACTTTGTCTACCCGTATCTCCACTATTCTCTTTCTCATCGTCACCGACTTCTGAAATTGTTGTTAAACTACTAACCAAAAATCCTTCTAAGATTTACTCATTACCAAAAAGCACAAATTTTGTAAATGTCAATGCAAATAATAGCTAAAAAAAGATAACTAACGGAAAGAGACTTGTTCGCTGCCCGTAGACTTGTTGAGATCTCCGATCGATCCTATGGACTGTCGACTGTTGTCCATGGACAGCCTAAACTACCGTATCCCCCTCCGTTCAATCGTGTCATACAGTCTGTCAGATGCCTTCCGTCCCCTCACCTGCTACTCTCCTCATCTCCATTCATCCTCACTCCACTCATCGTCCGCGACAGTCTCCTTGCCTTTCCCTTCTCATCCAACACCTCCATTTGTATCCCTCAACCTTCCATTCCTCGATTCGCCCCTTCCCTACCGTACCTTCTTCCCTCAGAAATCGTCGGAATCCACTGGTGGTCGGCGTTAGAATAACCGCGTGTCTGAGCCCGTTATCAGCGGCCTAAACATGCAGTAAGACAAGCTTCCTCTAATATTCTATATCCTCGCATTAAAATTTGCGTTCCGACGGTAATGATCCCGTCTTCCGTTGGTTATTAGCACTTTTGGCTGTGCATGCACTGCTAAATAACGTAAATCCAATCAAGAGACGAAAATTTGAATAAAAACGAGGACCGGCAATATTACGAACCACGAAACAGCTGAGACTCTCTTCGTCTTTCCTCCTCTCATCGCGATCTTCCTTTCTTCTCGTAAACAACGCAGTCAGATTGGGACAACACACGTAGAACGAGTGTCTACTTCCCTTCTTCCACGAGAGATACAATGCCTCGAGCGACTCAGACCTACAGTATGCTGAGGCTACCGTATCCCCCTACCCCGACTCACCACTCGGCATTGATTGCTTCTAGCATTGGAGGGGCGAGGGGTGGAGCAGCGACGTCCTTAAATTCACTTATTATTAGAGGAAATGACGATGATAAGCTTAAACAACTTTACGAATAAACTGTGTTCAATAGTATTATTGGAATACATTTTCCCGAAATTCCCTGACTTCATTCTTTCCTATAAACTCCGTCTCTGAACTATCGCATGAAAAACTTCTTTGTAAGGAGCCCAAGGGTTTTCAATTCTCGTCAAATTTTTTTGCCTATCCGTCAACCTGTGTCATAAATATTACTCTTCCTAATAAGTTCTCACTATTCTCCCCTTTTCTTGTTTCAAATATGCATTTTCTTGTGAGATTGCAATAAAGTTATTATATTATCTGCACTACCGTAATCCGGAACACTACCTTCAGAGACTTTGTTTGTGTTGATAGACGGGGAAAGAGAGGGAGCCAGGGAAGAACGGGATACTGGAAGTAGTAGGAGGCGGCGGTGAAGAGTGCACCAGACGAGGACGACGATTGGGAAAAGGAAGATTGGCCACACGACGGGACCGAGACACAGGCATCCTGCAGAGAGCAGCAGGTTAGAAACTGTCCAGGACAAGATAGCCCCATGACAACTCTGTGTCTGCTCTCATGAAAACACTTGTGAAGCTTAATCAGGCCAAGTTCATTCTACCGCTAGTTGACATAACAATAAACCAAATTGAACCCAAACCCATACCCCAATCTCCTCGAATCCCTTTTGTATGAACATTTGCGTCCCCTCATGTTGCTCGGCACCCGGAATACGAACCAGGTACTTTCCTGAATCACCATTTCGTTACATATTTGCTTATTTTGATGCAAGTATAACAAACGAACGAATGAAAGAGAAGGAAAAATGCATACCAGTAGCGATGTCAGTCATCCAAGGGAATGGTGATTGAGACACTACACGAAGCTTCGTTCCCAAACGGAAATCAAGTGGAAGAGTCGTCGATGACCTGCTAGCATAGGTTATTATGAAAGGATTGTAAAGCCTTACGATCATAAGTACGCAGATTTACCGCTAGCTATTTTACGATACATATATAAAAATTCATGTTTTTATATATGTATCGGCCTTATGATTCACAAGAAAGAAGAATGCAAAAACAAACTTTTCCTCTGTTGCGAATCTTGAAGGCAGGATTTTAGCTCCGAATGTGATGGGAGAACAGAGAGATTGCGTTGAAGTATCGAGAACTTGTGAGAAGTCGAGTGGATAGTCAGTGAGTAAGGTAGACTGAAGAAATGCATTATAGTAGGCCGGACTGACTAGAGCATAGAGTGGCAACCCCATACTTTGCCAAGGCAACTTGGTTGACAATGAGTCATAATGCAAAATTAGCAGACGAGATGATCTGTGATTTTAAGTTCTATTATTCAAATATGCCCATGTCTGAAAAAAACCTACGTTATTCATTGTGGATTTCCTGCGGGAGAGCGAAGAATTGAGCACTCCGAGAGCCTTTCGATCGACTGATGGTGAGAATGGATCGTTCGCTGTTTCGTCATCCCAATCCGGAGAGATCTGAATAAATAGAGTAAAATACAGCTAGAAAGGCTTATGACATTTCACACAACACAATCAATTATCCTTTGAACAACCTAATAATCCAAAAAACAACCCAAGAAAACAATAATCTGATTTACCCCGACAGCTGATGGCTCATCGACAGTTTTGCGCCGCTTTTTGACCGGCGAACCTTTCTAAATAAGGATTACTCTTTATTCCCATTACCTAAAAATATACAATATACTAGATTACCTTGAATGGATTAGAAACAAGTGGCGACGGTTCAAAATCCTCAAAGGATGTCTGGCCTACGGGAACGGGCGAGCTCTCAGTGAAGAGATCTGACTGAGACGTGGGGGAACTGCACACTCCGAAGGCCGTAGCAAGGCTTCGGCTGGAAATACGAGACACGCCGAGTATTCCGGTGGTTACCTTCACATACCTCGACGGTCTGCGAACCTTCCTTCGTATCAGCTCTTTCTTCGGTTTCCAGGCTGGAGATTCAGCAGGAGCAGCCTTCTTTCCACTCATTACAGCCCCTGAAACATGCGAAATAACGTCATAAAAACAAATTAAAGAAAATAACAAATAAAATTCAAAATCGAAAAATTCCCGCCTCGAGGCGCGCCTCGTGAAAACTACCGTAATAATGCAACGTTAGGTCAGATGCATGACTTACAGTAACCTTTGTCTTGAAACATTTTTCAAAAAATCTTTTCCACTTTACGTGTTAGATGAATAATTGTTTACTGACTATGCACCGAAATATTCGAAAAATCTTTCAGATAAACGTAACTGCTCTTTCGTGCATGCTTTTGTATTGATTGCAGATGCGCCATGCGAGAGTGGAGAGACAGTGGGAAGAGATGGTATGGAGAGAAGAGGGAGAGATAATTGGTGGAGAGGAGAGTGTAGGGAGGTGAGAGAAAGGTGAGAGAGTGTTTGGAGAGGAGAGAGTGGAGAGGGAGCGAGGGGAGAGAGTGTACGTGGAGGGGAGAGTGAATGAGAGCGAGGCCAGTAGGCTGTCCATTCCACTTTTCCTTGTCCTTCCACTTCACTCCGTCCTCTTCTCCACTCTTCTTCCTTCGTTCCTCTTCCTTCTCTCCTTCCAGTCGACATGAGTGAGGTGGACCTGCGTGCGAATCTTCGTCGAATGACGTGTAACCATCTCTCCGACATGCTTCCTTTCCATCCCGCTCCCCGACCTATCGACAGGTATTTAGCCGATTAATCACCAAATTATCCCCCTCTATTATTCTCCGTTAAGCATTCTCGTTCAACTCTGCGATGCCTCTCGTCTCATGTTATCTGTATGGCCGGGAGAACAAGTACGTTGGCTATTGTTTACTGCGATCTTTATTAGTCATTGTAGATGGATGAGGGAGAGTTGAACACTCTCGGTACCATAGCACAATCTCTGAGTAGCTCACTCGATCGGAAGACTCGGCCGCGGAAAGAATCGCCAACTGACGGATTGGTAGGGGTTACGGTAGAATGAAACGACTAGTTCTCTGTAGGTTCTACTTCTTGCCGATGCGATCCAAGTCCTGGCAGAACAATGGAAAAGTATCACGAAGGTAGTTAGCGAGGATTAGCAATGCTATTACCGTTAGATCCAAAAATCCAAACAGAAAATGAAAATAACGCATGTTTGCTTTCCATTTACTACTATTGAGATATTCAATAACTTCATAGATAGTGAAGGCTTCAGGTAAACGAGGCCAGTCAGTATGCTGCAAATGACCTACAAGCGGAATTCGCAAGAAAGTGTCCGTCTGTTCCGATTGAGACTTTATCACGGGATGAAACACCTCTTGACTCTAACGAGAGACTCATCAAAGAGGAAGACGACATGGTATGTAATCTGGTAAACTGATCGTCTCCATCCAAAATATTGAGCATTTCAATCGTAATCAATTGCTATTGTTTCTCTCACATTTTATCTCTCGATAGTAGACGAACCTTTATGTTTTGGACATACTTATTCTGAAAGAATTTTCAGCACTTATTCTGAAAGAATTTTCAGCTCTCGAATATCATTACCGAAACTTACGAGTACAATAGGACTGCCATCGAAGAGGGAGAAGAAGAAATGAATTATGACATCGGAGATGAGCCTTGTTCCTCTATGTCTAACCAGCAAGGGGCACTTCTGAGACGAAGTCAACCGACCTCGGCGTCAATTCCGTTTCACATGAAAACGTTAGGGTTTTATATTTCCTTCGACTTGACAAGTTGTATTTCAGAGGTCGTTCCGTTGGTGCGTTCGAGTGTTTCTTCCATGAAATGTTCAGTGAAGAACGATATCCCGATTGCAGTTACAAGTATTACCTTTGTTTATCTTTCATTCTACGCAATTTATCTTCAGAAAGCGTCGCAGCCTTGCGAAAGTGGCCTTTCAATCTCTACTGGACAAGACTGAATGGGTGAAGAGATCAGCGTTAAAACGTGTGCAATCCTCGGAGGGGTGAGATTGAGATTGATACGGGAATGGAGTGCCCTGAGGCGAGACTAAACAAACAAAAAAAATGTACAGAGAGTGTACTCCTCGTAAGCAACGACCCATCGACTTCTTCATCATGGAAGTGAGAGACGACGTTGCCATACAGAATCCTGGCTTACCGTATGAGGTAAGGACTGTAGAATGGCACAATGAGATAGTATCTTTAGGATCGACGGAAGATCATGTATCGGATGTGGTCACAAATCGGAGACAGGAGCAAGTGGGAACAGCAAGCTAAGGATTACAAGCATTCCGTTATGAGAGCTACCTGATCATATATAATACATATCTGATTGTTAAGGAATTCTGACACGTGAATAAATGCAATGAACAAACATCATCATTCATCATCACAATAATATTATCGTTCACTTCGGAGCTCCGAACGTTGAAGTAAACGAGCGCTGAATCATCTCGAAGCAGAGTGATCGTGCTAACTGCTCTTTTCCTCATTCAAATGGCTTCCGTACACAAGGATTCGAGACAGTAAAGGTCAACTGATCGCGATCCGCGACTCAAAGGGGGGGGGGAATGTGTTGAGTCACAGCTAACTAAACATTCACACTCCCACAACAACCACGGTATTCTTATCGGTCGATCCGGTATACCGTCAAGCTAGTAAATTGTGGGCCGTGTTTGAAACACTTGAAACAAGGCCATATCTCGGCTGGGAAAGGTCTTACAGAGTTCTGGTTGGAATTTTTGGAATTCTCAGGACGAGATCTACTTGTGTATCAAGTTTGGTGATGATTAGACAACTCTAAACCGGTTAAAACGGCTTTTATATATCTTGAATGAATGAAA
>LS819010.1:64865-98533 GCA_900490955.1 Micoletzkya japonica
GAAGACGAATCGTTCCCCCTGAAGACTTGGCGCACGGGGGAACTAGCGCCAAACCAGGATCGCGAGGATACTCAAGATCATGGACACCGCGGGCTGAGTGAGTATTTGACGAAGATTTGAAGACCCAGTCCTCTCCTATCTATTTATCAAGACTCCCTCCTTTGGATACCCCTCCACTGTTAGCCCAGATAAACGGTGCGAAACTGAAAAAAACTGTAACCATCTAATCGCCCTTTTCAGTGCAGTCCTCCCTCCAGATTTTCTCGCTTGTTTTCTTCGCGCATTTTGAGTTTCACTTGCTTTTATTATGTTTTTCGTGATCTGGTACCCCAGCCAGAGCGTTTAGTACCAATATATCCCGCTAAAATTTGAATTCATCTCTAACGCTCCGTGATGCCGAACTGCCTACTGTCGTGTGTGTAAACGACTTAAAGTGCGCGCGAACGCGTAGGCCCCGCCCTTTTTGATCGTAATCGGCGGTTAGGCGCATCTTTTATTCAATTTCTTGTTATTTGTGGCGCTTATTTTTCACAAGTTTTTGTATACATTCATGCATAATTAGTCCAATAGCTTACGCGTACGCGAAGAACGGACGAAAGCCGAGCCATAGTAAAATCGTTGAATTTTATCACAAATTGATTCCTACAGTATCCTCAGGAAAATCCGTGTGGGAGCCTGCATATTTCATAACCAGTTTTGAAATGATTTCACGGGAAAACGCCTATTTAGAGCCAGTAGAGCATAGTCAACCGCGATTGAGCCGAAAGTGAGCATTAAGTTTGGCATAATGCGAGAATATCAAACCATTTGATCACGTATTCGCTGTAAATAACCGTAAAAACTTTTGGCAAGTTTAACTTTTCAGCGATCTGTATCCGTAGTTAAGCTAACAATAAGAACGGATTCCGGAAACTGGGTAAAATACTGTACTGTCGCAAATCTCTCTCGCGCTATTGTGTGCGGCACCAAGTATCCCGTCCGTTCTCCGTATACGATGCGACGACATGCCTTCATATTTTTCGAGCGAAAAAAATATTTTTCACGATAACTGGTATTTTATGCAAATTTGGTGATCACCACCATGGTGAAATTTCATCACGGTAGAAATGAGCAAAAACTAAAATGGCTGATATAGGAGTCGAACCTAGTTGAACACGTTTTCGCGATTAGAACTTAGTTTTAATCACCCACTAGGCCATGGGCAGAGTTATGGCTCACCCCTGTCCAACGCGGCAAGACCTTGTGGCAGTGGTGCCTACTTGTATTCAAAATTTTTTTAATTGAAAAGGCTTTTGTTTGATGTTTCGTTTGGTTCGGTTGAAGTATATACTCACGTTATCGCATACTTATTTCCATATCCCAACCCGAGGTTGAGCAACATTGATACCATGTGGCGGATTACATCCAACCACGACTATAATCCACCAATTAGACTGCAAAAACCACCACAACACCAAAGAAGAGCACAAAAATGATGCAAGATCATTCCACCAGCCAGACTACTGTATTGTCAGTTCGCGATTCAGTTGGGTGTTGTACCGTACTCGAGGTGTACCGGTTCAACCGCCGCTGCGCGTCAGCCGCGATACTCAGTTTCTCGAATGTGCAATTCTCTCCAGTCTTGCATTTCATTTTCCACCGTCATTTTTCGTCTTGTGCTCCCCATCCGTTTCGTCGTCGCTCCTTTCCCTCGTAGTAATCCATTTTACTTCAGGAGGGAGTTCCTCTTGATCTTCTCTTCATCTACTCTACTCTTCTCATCTCGTCTCTTCCCCACACATCGCCCCACTCCACTCCGACCCCAGACGAGGACCTCGTCTTCACTGTCCAACCCACTACTCTCTTCCGGCATCAGCAGGAGGGAGTTTTCCACGTAAAAGGTTCGCTCGCTTCCTTTGCCCACCACCACTTCCACCACTCCCCTTCCCCTTTCTTCCCATACTTTAATTGTCTCTTTTCTATCCTGTATATAAAGTAATTGTTTATATACGGGGGTCCAATACACCATACGGCAGTTTCGATAATTCGCCATATACCATGTCTTCCATTTCTTAACGTCCTCCTCGTCTTCCCTCACCGATCATATTCCTATCATTCATCAAAGGGCGGTAGATACTTTTTATTGCTTTGTCATATCGGTACAGTCCCTTCCTCCTCTTCTTCCGTGACTCATAATCAATCGTGGACAGACGCGCTCGGTCACTCCTAATAAGACCGTATTAGTATCTACCCTATTTCGAATAAGTAAGCGGTATTCAATCAGGGGAAAAATACTGTATTTGATTATATTTTTCGCATGAGACCCCTCCCGCCCGCAAACCGTCCTTTGCTATAAAATTACCCATACCGCACCGCAAAAATACCCCCACCGCTGTTCTAAATTTTCTATTTACATGTACACCCTTTCAAATACGAATATTTATCCCTTGTATTCAATACCCAGCAGTGCGCACAACATCCCAAAAAATACTCTGCCAACTCATTCCCTCTTCTCAAACATGTCCATATTGCATGGAATAAGTCCTCCCCCCATCTCTTCCATTCCTTTTTTGTCTTCTCCTCGATATTAGAAGGGTCCGAGAGTGTTTGACTTACCCATGCTGTGCGAGAATCTCATCAATCCGTATGGTCATTCCATCTCGCTCCACTCCCTCCCCATCTTCCTCCTAGGGCCTATCTCCCTTTCTTCACCTTGTCTCCGTGCTGCGCACTTTTTGCCACAGGGTTGCTCGGTGTTTCATCTAGGCGTTCCGATCGACGGATTTCCTATTAGCACTCGCCCTCTCCCATACCGTATTCCTGTTCGCAGTTTCATAGCTATGCCGAGTCATACAATATCAGTCGTCAGCTAAAAAGAGTAGATTATCCTCCCATTGTAACATCATTCGTCTCAGAGTGGGTCATTGTTTGTTCTTTTATGATAACAGTCAATCGAGGGATTATGAAGGTTCGCTGGGGTGAAGACTCGCTAATCCGTAAATTACCCTCACTCCCCTTTCCTGTCTATTCTCTTCGTACCGTTGATCGGTCACCACTGTCCTCCACGCCTCTTACCGTACTCTCTCCCCTTTCCTGTCTACGTAGTGATCTCCTCCTATGACTGTTTACGTATCTCTCACTAGTTCGAGTAGTCTATTCCTCCATCTTAACTAATTCGTAGTGTCTCCTCGTTCTCCCCAACTCTCATATTCCATTGTTTAGTAACCACGGGAGCGTATCCCTGTCCCATCCTCAACTACTTATCCTTCTTCTATTCTGTCTCCCTCAGCCCCTTCCATTAATAGTACGGACGTGCCTTCGGGCACTTCAGATAGGAAGGGACGGTGTTAGGAGACTGGGAGAGGGAGGAGATAGAGAAGGGGAAAGCGAGGGAGGAGAGGTTTGAGAGGGAGAGAGAAGGCAGAGAGAGTGTAGATGTTGCAAGAGCATCTCCCTCTCGGGAGACTGTGTTTATGCTCTGAAGTTCTTGTAGCGGCGCGGCTTTGCGCAAGCTTCGATGAGAGGTTGAAGCGAGAGAGGAGAGGGGGGGGCGAGAGTAACGGGGAGGGGGACAGAGAGAATAGCCAGAGGCGGTGCACTTGAAATGCTTCTCGTCCCCTCGTCGTGTTCACCAGCTCGTCCCCGTCTCCCCTCTACAGAATTCACTACTTCCTCTTCTTTCCCCCCTCTACCTTTCTAATAATAATAATAACATTCACTCACGTAACATCATCTTCTCCAGCATGCCCTTCACATCTACCGTAGCCTTTCTCGTGAATTGCTCCATCTCGTCAAATAATTGCAAGCTCTTTCTCATCAGTTGTTCTTTTCGGCAAGTAGTGCAATTAATCACTGGGAGTTGCTTCATAGATCAGGGAAGGTGAGAGAGACTGAGAACGAGAGAGGAGAGAAGGGATATTAGACAGAGTCACTCCTGACGGACCGAGACGAGTCCGTCAATTAGCTTCTCCTATCTCCTTCTTCTATCGTATTATGATCCCCCATCTCCCTCGGGATACGGTAGGCGACAGATTAACCGTTGTGAGAGCCATTCGAGCGTGAGATTTGCACTCATTCTCTACTTGGGCAGAGTTAATTTGAAAATGGGTTATGTGAATCGGTTGGTTTTCGATGTATCCTTGGTGCCACTGTCACTCTTCCTTCCGCATGTCCATGTTATTGTTTGTGCGTCTCCTACAATAGGCTTGATTTATGACTGGTTACTAGACGTAGTTGTAAACGGAATGCAAGAGGGGTCAGGGAGGATGTAAAGAGGGTTAAGCGATGCTACTGTCCCCCCCCCCTCTCTTTCTATCTCTCACTCTTCATTCAACGACTGTTCCTGCGAGGCGATCTCTCTTTCCCATGTAAGATGTCCATCAAACATGGGGAAAGTGATTGATTGTCCAAATCCATTGTTATCTCTCTCCTTCTCATGTCTCCTCTTCATCTTAAATGACTCTCATATCATCGATATCCCCATCACTATCACTTAGTCCATCGTGTCCTTTGCTCTTCTTCTCTTAGCCAGTCATTCTTCCTTGTTCCAGTCTTGTCAAACATAACTTGAGTGCAAGTAGAACAGACAAAGAGACGAATAAGCGTCCCCTGTAACCCTTCAATCTATCGGTCTTTTATTGACAAGTACTACTGTATAATAACTCCTCCTCTCTTTATTCCTTCTAGGTATGCCCCTCTCCTCTTTCTCATTCTTTCCGATACCGATCGACCTCTTTGTCCTGAACCAAGCATAACTTTTCTTTTTGTGCCGGCTTTATCTTATGGGCGCATCAAGTAGAAAGGAGGGTTAAGGGATGAAGAGAGCGAGTGAGTAGCGAGGTAAATGGGAGGAGAAAGGAGGGGGAGGGGATGTAAGGAGAGGGAGAGAAGGGTGATCGGGAGGGAGAGGGAATCTCCTTCCCTGTCCACCGTACATTACGAACTCGCTGTCGTGCTTGTTCAGCTACTCGAGAGCGAAACGAGCCTGCATGCTTGTGTTTTGGCATCTTGCCAATGGTTAATCTTCTCTGCTCCTCTTCTCTTGTTGTGCTCTACTTACCTGCTTTGACCATCATCACTCTATATGGTTCGTAGAGAAGCAGATTATCTTCTCTCTTCTCGCTTTATGACAGTAATCGACAACTGATCGTAGTATTCTTCTTCTTCTATGCTGTTCTCCTCATGTGTTCTTCTCATCATCCTCTGTGTGCCCTCCAGATAGTCCGTGTCTCCATCACATCAACTCGTTTTTTCTTCCCTCGAATCGGTCACTTCGATTAGCTCAGTTACCGTGCCCCTCCGCTCCTTCGTCTCCTCGTCTCTTCTCTTCTTCTTCTCATGAGAGACCGGTGCCATTCCTGCTTCTGTAGTGTCCCTCTCCCCTTCCCCTTCCTGTCCTTCCTCCCCTTTCGCTTATGATTACCTGAGCTTTCACTCCCTCGGTTCATGGGGTCACCCCTCCATTACTCTTCACACAACATGTTCCACTCAAGGTCCGTGTCTTTTCTTATAGCGTCTAATCTGCCTTCTTATAACTCGCAATCACAGTTATTTTGTAAGCCTCGAAGGATCATATATCGTGGATTACATGAATCATACATGGGTGCGATTGTTCGATCAGACTTTAGTATTAGTGCCTGCACCACAAAATCATAGTTTAAAACGCGCTTAAGATTTTTTGCTTTTGTTTTTATACTAAAAGTATGCGTGTAAAGCATTCTGCAAAACTGTTATGAAACTATCAGCTCATGTGTAACTAGAATTACCCAGTTACCATTGATACCAAAATTTGGTAACCAAATCCTTATCTAGGCTGAAATTCGGAATGATCTACTGAGGTATTCAAGTAATCTGCTATAGTCAACCAATAACCATTCCCTCCTTTGCCACTCTCGACCCTTCGTCCTCTTCATAATTCCATCAACTGGTATCGTCTCATCTCATCTTCTGCCAGGCGATGATTATGCAATACCTTGGAGATGTCTTTACGGTCCATGCCACGGTCTCCCTCCCCATCCCCTCCCTCCAGTCTCCCCCATCTCCCTCATTCCTTCACTTCTCTCAATCCACGGTTCTCGCATATTTATGGTGTTTCGTAATCAGATCGAGCGACACCATAAAGTGTCGGAGTGAGTACTAAAGATAAGAGGGACGAGGATATTCCTGTCTGGAGGAGGTTCGCTCTTCATACTGTATTTCACCCCTCCTATTCTCATTCGCGTATTCTCCCCTCAGATTCCTTCCTATAGTCCTGCTTTATCACCTGCATCCCTTCCTCCCTACCTCCACTACACTTCCCTCTTCTCCTCTGCCAGTCTCCTCCGTCTTCTTCTTCTCTTATGCATCAACGAGCATATTCAACACTCGGTCTACGGCCAATCACGAAGAGAAGAATAACATGAGCTTGGGCTGTCCATTCACTCGCATCTCTGACATCCATCCATCTATCTACCTCATCGATCCTTGCTATTCCGGAGTCAGTAGATTATGAAATTGTGCTACGCTCTCGAGAGTGAGCTTCCTGATTCCTCTCCTACTGATCTTTTGTATATTAAGTTACTTTTCCCTCTACTCGCACGTTGTTAGAACTAAAAAAATGCTTCCTCGGACTACTCTGGACAAGTGGATTTTGTAGAGATTGGTTGACAGTTAGAATGACTAAACTGGATATATTGTGTTGAAGGGTGCTCAAGCGCTTTTCGCATTGAATCAAGAGATCTTTACAAGGCTAAGTAGTGCACGAGGAGAGTTAGAGGATGAAAGAAGAATGAAGGGGGGGAGGGTGTAAGATGTTTGCCTATTCAAGCTCATTCCAGTCCCTTCACTCAATCTCATTGTTGTCTCATCCTCTCACCCCTTCAATTGTTATCAAACGTATACTCTCGGTCAACTTGTCTCTTCTCTACCCTTTCTTCTTCTTCTTTACACCTCCTCAATCTCATAATCGTTGATTATTCTCCCAACTACTCCATGATCCCTCTCCTCCCCCCTATGACCCGCCCTTCCCTCGCTCCGCCCCCTCCCTCTCTCGTCCCCTCCCCTTTCTCTTCTCGTGGATCTCCGACCACTTTCATGTCCTTTCTCTCTCGGTCCTCATTTCTTGCCTTTTATTTCATTATCGCGTTTTCATTGTTGTATTCATCGTGTTTTTCATGTCATCTGCCTCTTTCAGAGATATCATCAATGAATTGAGTGTATACTCGATAGCACTCTCGTCAGTCGTTTCTTCATCCTAACTCTTCTCTCACGAGAGGAAGAATGGGTCCTACTCGACTGTTATGCCGTCTTCTTCCCTGGATAGGCTTTCTCCTGTCTCCAGTCCTATCCAAGACAGGTCAATTCCCCCTTCACGTATTCATTCTTCCTCTTATTCATTTGTTCATTTGTCATCGCCGCTCGTTTCTTCGCTTGTCCCTTGTCTCCTTGCGTGATTTGTTGCCAGTGGACACACAAATTAGGATCCATGCCGCTCGTCTGTCTGTCCTTCTCTCAGTCAGTCTCGCCATGTGTGTCTGTCACGCTCTCGACTGACCCCGAAGGGGGTGCTAAAAGCCGTTCTTCTCTCACGCTTCGAGAGCTTCCGGCAGACCCTTCCTGTTATTGCGAGTCAACCCAAGCAGCTATAGTTGTATGATATTCCATGTGTCTCTCCCCTTCCCTGTCTAGTCTCTTCTACTCTTCCCCATCCCTCTCTTCCTTATCCTCCCACTTCACACGAGATAAGATAGGACCCCGTCACCAGTTGAAGTGCTAACTGCCACTACTTTTTGTCAGATCCCATCTGACCTCCCCTTCCTCAATCCTCTCCCCCCTCTCCATCTTCGCTCTCTTCTTCACCTCCTCTGAGTCTCTTGCCCGCTACGTTCCCATGCAGAGCACGAGAAGTAAAAAGCGCGAAGGGAAGCGGTTTGGATCGGAAGGCTTTGGGGGTAGCCTTGTAGTGAGGGAGAAGGGGAAGGGAGGGATGGGTAGGGGGAATGAGGGAAACTGTCGGCATTCTAGATGACATTCGATATGATTGTGTGCAACTGTCGCATCTGGCACCAAATGCCATCACTTGCCACCTTCTCCTCTTATAATCCTCACCTCTTCGCCCTACCCTTCCACCTCCTCCTCTCCTTCCTCCACTCTCTTCATATCGCAGGCCACACCTGATCACATTACATGCCGCTCCCTCTGAGGTTAGAAGAGGGGAAGTTGTGATATCGAGTGACTGCACACCTTCCCTTCCCTTCTATTCTCTTCTCTTTTGCCTCTCTCAGTCTCTCTCGATGGCTGTGTTGTTAGTGCAGTGCCCTGCTCTATCCCTCCATTGGCAGTCATGTGAAGGAGAAGTCAAGTATAAGGGAGTACGAGGGGAGTGAAGGTGTAAGAAGGGAAGAGGGACAAGCAGGCCGCAGTCGTGACTGATTACCTGCTTAGTGAGGTGAGAGGTTCGCGACACCTCTCCCCCTCCCCCTCTTTATCCCTCTCCACTCTCTCTATCCGATCTTCTCACTCTTCCTGCCAACCTTGGCACCAGTCGCGTAAATAATGGAAGACGTTAGTGAAAGAGAAGAGGGCCTGAAGAGGATGGAGAACTTCTCTCCCTCTCCCCCATCCTCCCTCTCGATCCCGACCGTTCCCCCAGATGCATGGCCTGTTAACATTCACGTAATGTCTCGGGGGCCTTTCGGGATGGGAATGCGGCCAAGCTGGGATTTGGCGTGTAGAAGGAGTTTTGAAGGAGGAGCAAAGACAGAGGAAAATGAAGGAGAGAGAGGGAAGGCAGAGAAGGAGAGAGGGAGAGGGAAATGAAAGAGAGGAGAGAGCGAAAGATGTGCATGGAGTTGCTTGAAGTGCATGCACTCGGCAACAAAAGAGGAAAGAGGAAGGGGAAGGTAAGTAAGAGTATGAGTCTTCTTGCGCTGTCTCCTTCGCCCTCAGTTTAGTGCTCTCATCAAGGCCGTGATTAGAAGGGCGAGTCGAGAGAATGAGGGGAGAGATGAGATGGGGAGACTGACCATAAGGACCACTAAGGACCGGACAACGAAGCAGAGAGAGAGAGATACTACTAAGTGATCTCACAGCTGCTCCCTATAGATACGCATCATTTCCTACATTTGCATCTATCGCGCAATCCCTCGTTTTTGTCGGAAGCTAGCTGTCCATAAGGACCGTCTGGTATGGGATGATGTATGACCTGTAAGATATGCGGACAACGAGGGGCTTGTCTCTGTCTGACCCTCTCTCGGGGGAGTCGTCCTTGTTTAGTGGTCGAAATGCTTGTGAGACGAGAAGAGAAGAGCCCCCTCTACTGCCTAGAATAGAAGGAGTTTTGTGTGCACGTCTCCCTTCTTGTAGAGAGAAGGGGGGACAGGGCAAGGGAGATGGATGGATGACCATCGACACTGTCAACTACTGGCTGTCCTTTCGAAGGGGAACAGACGGCAGGCAGACAGACAGGGACACAGACAGTCCGTAGTGTCTTCGGTGTCAAGGAGTGGGGTCGTAGAAGGACAGAAGAATGCATTGCGCAAGTGAGACAGTGGGCTCCTTGAGGGGACACAGCAAGTGGACTCTGAGGGGGACTAGCCGGGTTCGGGTAGCGAGTCACTGCTCAAGTGGTCCGTTATGCGGCTAGCCGGAAGGGGGGGGGGGGAATGAAGGGAAGGGAAATGCCCACTCCTTCTTCTTCTTCGGTGCCTTCTCAAGTTTGTGTGTGGACAGGAGATGATCTGGAAGGGAAGAATATGCAAGGGACGACGAGAAGAGAGAAGAGAGAAGGACAGGAGGGGAAGAATGCGTGCGTCTCTCAATGGCCTTCACGAAAGCTGATCCTACTCTGCCTCTTAGACTATCCTTCTTTGTAGTAGTTTGTTGAAGGCATCTCGAGGCATCTCCGGGACTAGATAGGGGGGATATATTCCCCCTTTCTCCATCTAGAGCGGGTCTGCCAATTGAAGAGTGGGTCTTAACCCAATCATAGCCCACGGGTGTCCCGAATGCAGAATTCGGAGGAGGAATGGACAGGAAGAGACTGAAACTACCTAGAGGGTTCATCGATGGAAGAAGGGCTCCCTCCTCTTATGGACTGATCTCTCATGCGGGAAGAGAGAATACCGAGTGCATTAGGCAAGTGGGTCGTGCATCTCTCTATCTATAGAGGAAGACCCGAGAGAGGGATGGGACTGGTGAACAGACAGACAGACAGTCAGTCGGATATACGAAGAGTACAGTGGTTGATGTACAGCTACGCAATCACACACACAGACACACGCAGACTACGTTGATCCTGTGTGGGCTTATATTTCACTCGCGCCAAGTCTCTTGAGAGACGGTGAATAGACGAGCTGAGTATGCGATTGTCACGGGGATCTTCTTGTACCCTGACGAAAGATCGAAGGACCCCCTCCCGTCCTCTCGACGGGTATCACCCTCCCCTAACCTTTAAAGGTCTCGCAGACTACTATTCGAGTGACTCAGTGTCCTTCTCGGTCCCTTCTCTCCCTTCCATCCTCATGCATACTCACACCTCTGCATCTCCCATTGACTGACAAGCGGGGTCCCCTCAATTGACGATAGTGTGAAGCGGCTTCATTCAAGTCATCTCTTACACATCGCACGTGTCAAATGTGTGGCCTGTTCGGAAGATGAGAGAATCTTCTAATGGCGAAAGCTTGCGATTCGAGGGAAGACTGGGATATCGACTGTGATGGGAGGGATACGATAGTGAGGAAGGGCAGAGGGACCTGTCACTACGAATGTAGGTGTATCACATCAAAGAGTGCCTGTCTCCCTTGATCCTTCTCCACCTCCTCTCATCTCCTGTATTCCCCCCTGCAGACTACATGACTGCCACTAGGTGGTAGTGGAAGAGTGCTAATTGCGAGGGAGGACCTCCTCGTGTCTTCTCTTCGTTGACTCATCGCACTCTCTCTCCATGTTTGAGTAGTTGCAACAGTTCGTCTCCTAATAGACAAGAGTCGAGGGACCGATAGTTGTTCTCCCGTTCCATTGATGGGCACGGTTGCAGATAGCATTGTTGTGAGTGCTGACTGCGCAACTTTCTCAAGCATTGCATACTGTTAGCATCAAAATATCTAAGGCTAAACTGTCATATATCTACGTATAGAGGGACGACTGCAGTGGACTACCCATGTATACCCCCTCCCAACCCCCTCGCAGTCATCTCATATTGTGACTACAGCTCATTGCATGTCTCCCAATTAGCTCCCTCTCCGGGTCGTCCCTCCAATATCTCGAATGGAATAAGCAAGAGCATCGAAGGAGACCTGCTCCCCCTCCTGTCCTCATCTTCTTCTCTAACAACTCGCAAGTGCTCCCAACGGAGGGAAGGGGAAGGAAGGCAAGAAGGGTATTATGATTGCATTAGTGCCCGGTGTGTGTCTCTGTCTCCTTTTGTCTCTTCGAGTCGAAAGGGAGAAGGGCAAAGGAGAGGAGAGGAGGTTGGGGAGGGAAGGGACTCATGAACATGTTTGTATCGTCTAACTGAACACAGAGGCCTTGTACTGTCCTTCTTCTTATTCTCTCTCTTCTTTCTCCCCCTACCTCCTTCCTATCCCTCTTCTTCTTATGCCGATCAACACCTCATGCGAAAACGATGATGACTGTGAGTGGAAAGGCGGCAGTCGTTTGACGAGTAAGGGCAGCCCTCTCTTATAGGCATATACCCCGTCTCCCTCCTCTCCCCTACCCACATTTCCCCTCTCTTGTCAAGGAGTGATGCAGTAATCGGCGGATTCGAGCGTTCTCTTGAGAGAGGCAAAGAATCAGTGAGGGAATCTCACCTATTGCTCATGGCAATTGGGGAAGTCTCGTGCTTTTCAAGCGTTGTCTTGTGATGAGATGCAGGAGGCGAACGGCGAGAGTAGAATAAGGGAGAAGAAGAAGAAGGGGAAAGGGGGAGAGGGAGAAGGGGACCAAGTGTACGATTAGCATGTGAATAGCCGATAGTCTTACGTGGACATCCAACTGAGACTCGATGAATGGCTCAATGCAAGAACGGAACTCGAAGAGTCTCGTCTTACCTATTCTCTAGCTTCCATCCCCTTCCCGCATCTAACGAGAGTCTCACCTATGACCTGAGGGATAGAGGGATCCACACCTCTAGAACCTCCTCTCACTCATTCCTTCCCTTTCTCTCGTAACGGAACTTAGATCGAAAGGATGATAGGCCCGTTATGGGAGGGACACGGGAGAGGAAATTCTCAGAGAAGAGAAGAGGGTGAGGGAAGGAGGGATTGACTCTTGAGTTGAACGACCACTGATTCTGTCCTTTTTGTATGGGGAGACTCCCCTGCTGGGGAGAAGAAGGGGCTACAAAAGGGGTACGAGAGGGGAGATGTCAAGTAGATGGGATGCGACACCGGTATGTGATTAAGAGGGGGACCATCTCCCCCCTCCAATCTTCTCCCCTGCATTCTCTGCCACAGGCGCCGCTTGTCGAGTGTGCCAGAAGGCAAGCAATGGTTATCCTTGCCAGGACAGTCTTTGATCCGTCCGATGACCATCTAATGGTATCATTCGACACATAACTGTCACTCCTCCCTTATCCTCTCTGTTCCGGTCCTCTTCCCTCCCCTCTTACATGCCCCTTCTCATCCTATCTCCTCCTCCTCCTCCTCCTCCTCCTCCTCCTCCTTACACTTCTCAAATGAGCCTTTCGCGAACGGATCCTCTTTTCTCTGTGTATGTCTTTATCCAAACTAGCTAGAGAACAAGTAAAAGAAGAAGAAGAAGCATTAGATGGAATGGAAGGGAGAGCACAGACGAAGCAATGAATACTCAATGAGATACACCGGCTGTCGGTCAGAGCCAACCACTAAGGGCGAGAGACTTATCCACTAAGGAGAATTTGAGCACTAAGGACGAGACGAATGAGAGCATTGCAGTTAGCGTAGTCAACACAGCCCACTCCGTAGATGAACTGGGATGGCCGACTTATGGAGATGGTGGGGTGAGTCCTTTTGAGACGCGTTTATTAGTAGTCTCTCCCTAGTTATTGTTCAAGTGGCTAGCATGAAGCAATGCTAGTAATCCATCATAAGACAATGTATAGAGAAGGATTAGACAGAAGAGGGTGAGGGGAAAGAGAGCGTGCGATGCGACAGAAAAGGGCACACTTCCCTCAGGGGAGGAGACGAGGGTCGTGCTTATGCAAATTAAGGGGAAAAGCGATTGTTTTGACGTGATTAGTAGGACCGGAGGGAGAAGTTTGACGGATGAGGGGTATCTGTGTGGAGTGGGAGGTAGCTAGAGAGGGGCACCTTGAGGGGACTCGTGAGAGACGACGTCTTGGGAGGTCTGTGTATATCGGGAGAGATTGCCCAACTAGCAGCGTGCAGTATTGTGTTGGATCCCATTTGCCCTCCGGGCAAGTACCCCTCTTTCCTTCCCTGGGGGGGGGGTTCACTTCAACTACTCGTACTACCAATGCTTCTTCTCCAGTCATCACCATTTCGTTTCGAGAGAGTGGGCTGGAGAAGAAGGAGAGGAGAGGGAGGAGAAAGAGAGGGTTAGGGGGAGAGGAAGGGGAAGGAAGGGAAAGGCAGGCTGGGTCGGGACAAATTGAAATGATTACGTTCTTTGGGGACGAGAGCGAGAGGGGAAGAGGGCATGCTAGTTGATGATCACTTGTGTCCCTCCTGGGGATCTTCATCCTCCTTCCCTTATCGTCTGTCTATTTCCCTCTCTTTTCTCCTTTATAAATAGCTTCCGTTCCCTCACCTTCACAACATCTTCTAACACAACTCTCGCACAGTCTCCATTAGGGTTTACGCATGGATTATGGGGGTCAGTGCGCAAAATATGATGATGTAGTGCAAGAGGGGTCAGAGAGAGGAACGGTAGAGGAGAGAGAAGAGAAGGGAGACTAAGGGAGAGGGAAGGGGACAGTACTGTGTGGAGAGACGCGTTAATTGGAGGGTGTTCTCGGCATTACACGAGTGAAGGGCAGGGAAGGACTTTGATTGGTAGCCTCGCAACTCTTGCAAGAGGGGGTCTACTCCCCTGATACTCCCCTACAAGAAGTAGACCTTCACTCCCCTGTTCCCTTGATAGTCTCAAGGTCTCGGAATGGCGCCCGTTCCCCTCTCGTCTCTCCATCAAAGCGGTCCTTCTCCCTTAATATAAGGAGTGCCATTATATGCCGTATGAGGTGTGTGTGTGTGCATGGATGCAGAGACTGGCGCCAGAATGAGGAGTCAAAGGAGAGCGAAGTGAACACCTGGCAGAGGGGAGGGGGAGAGGGAGTAGAGGGGCAGAGGAGAAGGGGAGGGGGCACTTCACCCCAATTAACCTGCCAATGAAGAGTCATGCGAGAGCTGGCTGCGATATCAGCTGTACGAAGAGCAATTCGAATGAGAGGGGTCATTTCAAGTGTCTACTCCCCCCATCTCCCCTTGTACAGTCTCACACTCGATTAGACTGAGATGACTACAGTTCCCCTTCCTCTTCTCTTCTTATTCCATCTCACACATCGTTCAGTGTGTTGACCCACTCCCTTTCTTCTTATTCCAGTCTTCTTCTTTATCTGAATGAAGAGACTGAGTCCAGATATACAGGATGCATCTCACTCTCATCACATGAACAGCTAATTGAATCGAGACTGAGAGGGGAGAGCAGGAGATGGGGTGAGGGAAGGGAAGATAGAAGAGGGGGAATACGGAGAGGGTGTGAAATGTTCTCAGTTGCATTTCTCAAATGGAATGAAATCGACGAATACTATAGTGAAGAAGTGCGCGAGATGGGGTGAGAGGGTTAGAGAGTGAAGAGGGGGAGGGAGAGTAGAAGCTATCAGTGCTCTTCTCTGGGCGAGTCTGAAATGGACTGAGTCTTCTTCTTCTGCAGAATGACAGCTTTACTAGAGAAGGGAATGCCCCGAGGGGTCAATGCAGGGAAGAGAATAGAGGGGGGAGAGGGACGTGTACTCATCTCTTCCTATCAGAGAAGGTGCCAATTAGTGATTATCCCCCTTCTCCCACCTGAAGATGGCCTAATCCCATAGACAAAGTGACTGTCTCGTGAGGGAGGGAGAGGTCAATACTCCGAAGGGGATCAGTGGGCACGGCCAGATTAGCTAGGAAAACCCTCTCTTGTTCGCATGAGAGGGAGGGAGAGAGGTAGAAGGTTAAGGGGGGGAGAGGGTAAAGGGGAGAGTTTAGAGAGGTAATAAGGAGGGCATTCGTGGTGCTTTACGTCCCCCTGCCTCCTCTCCTCTGGCCAATTGTCGTCTCTCACTCGAATTCATCGTTCGTCGAGTGTTTAATTTGGACTCAGCCATCGAAATGACCACACACAATCTTGCACGGGAATTCGGAGGGAGGGAGGAGAGAATTGAGAGAGAGATGGGGGAGAGGAGGGAGAGGGATGTGAAGTGTGAGGAGACAAGAGGTCGAATGAGTCTCGGACCGAGGGCAATTTAATTACTCGCTCACTGTTCCGGTCGCGCACGCCTACACGAGACATAGCAGAAGAGGAAGGAGAAGAGGGGGGTGGTGGAGGGAGATATGGATGCGTAGTGGTGGAGTCTCTCCAAGACGAGACCACCCTCACAGTCTCCCTCTCTAACCATAAGCCCCGCTCCTTATCCCATCCCCTAGTCTTCTCCTCAACTCTTCTCTTACCCATTATACGACCAGCTTCTCAGCACATTGTGTGCAAGGAGCGGCCGAGTTTTATGACATTTATTGGTGTGCCAATATGAAAAGAGAAGGGAAGGGGTCACCAGATGCGACGAAGGGTTGGGGGGATATTCTGAAGGGAGACAGGTGAAGGAAGAGAAGGGAAGGGATGATGGGTTTTGGCACACTTGACTATCCCGAGAGGGATCCACTGTTTTATGGACAATCGGAGAGGGAACAATTAGAGACCTTATCTGTGGGATAGGGGCATGGGAATGTGTAGTTATGAGATGGGATGGAGATAGAGTAATGGAGTGAGAAGGTGAGGAGAGAGCTTGTTTCAGTGGTTCGAGGAGACGTTCACTAAGGACGGGACCAACCGAAGGGCCTACGTGGCTTGTGAACTGGGACAGGACTCGAAGGGAGACAATTGGCTCTTTCTGCCCCCTGTCAGAAGGAACGACACCCACAACAGCAATAGGTAGTGGAGGATCCGTCTGATGAGTGACCTTTGGTCTTTGCAGACTCACCCTCAAACTGCACTATTCTCTGAGAGAATGCCCGCGAGACGACCCCTCTGCTGCCAAGTGCAAGGTAACACACCGTCTAAATGGGCTACTGCATATTGGGATTGTAGGAAACCTTCGAAGTGTTCGTCCGAAAGCAGAAGAAAGGACAGGCTGCGCCGAATCCTGAGGACTTCGATAATGAACGGAAGTTGTGGTGAGGCCATAACCCAGTTATATATGGGAAAATGTGTGAGAAGGTTTAGATATTATTCTCTGTAAATAATTCTGTAAATAAAACTCTAATGTAAGAATATTCAGGCATTTAATGCGTCGATGGGCGGGAGGAGCGAAGTCCGTGACTGGTCCCGATGGAGCGAAGATGCAATTGGGAGATGACAGGGACGACGTCGAATTGGAGGATGACGACGATACCGTATACTTCGCCCTCCACGACGACTTCGCCTGCATCTCCGTCATGGGAGCCGAGGTGAGGGCGCGAATTCAAATTGGGAATATTGATGGATTACGGTAGACGGTTATGAGCAGATTGATGGATGGGCCGTAGTGGGACGTGTATAGTGTCTCTGTCTCTCTGTGCTCTCTTCTTATTCTCCGCTCTCTCGCTTATCTCTCACCAATAGCCACGAGCGGTGTGTCAGAAGAGAATGAGGATGAATTCACTGGAGATTTGAAAAGGAAGAAAGGGAAGCGGCTTGAGACCTTTAATGAGTACGAGGGATTAGAGAGGGATTACGGTTGTGGAGTATGAGTGATCGAGTGCTTAGAAGGGGGATGGGGAGTAGCCTAGGGGGAAGGGATAGGTCTAAGGGAGGGGAGAGGGAGATAGGCACTTCGACCCCGTTGATGTACTTGAAGACAAAACAGAACAAGATGAGAAGGACTCTTGACACGGAAGGGTGAAAGCTAGAAGGGTCTGTGTTTTGGGGAGGGGATATTCTCGAGAGATACGGATCCGTCTTCACTCATTCAGTCTGTTCATCTTCCAAACCCCGTAATGAACGAGTGCCTCCACTAGGTCACATTGCGTACTCCCTCAATGCAACAGATGCACCTCTCTCCTCGGCCTTCTTTCACCGGAATTAGCACGTAGCGAACAAGTGATAGAATTGCATAATGAGAACATTGATGGACATTCACTCGAATGACAAGGACTGTGAACACCTGTAGAGGGGACTCATTAGTCACACGGTTCACTTGCTTCACGACCTTACTACTTCCGGTGAAGGGGTTCGAGGGTTACGGTAGGTTACTGTATGGGGTTAGCTGTGGTAGAGGTGGTCAAGTGGGTCTCACTGTAGTACATCACGCGAGTGACAAGATGATTGGAGTGAACGGAAGGAGAGTAGTGATGGACGGGTGGGAAGAGGGTACAAGAGGGCAGAAGTGGGGAGGGAGTAGGATTTATTAGAGGAACACTGTCTTGAGTCAGGCGGCGCCATCACATCATGTATCATCTTTCTTCAATCCCGTTCCTCTTGTCATAATCCTCGTCGGACCCACAAGAGAAGGCGCATGAATAGTGATCGGTCCTCTCCAGGTGGACATCAATGTTCCCTTATGTGTTGTAAACCGTCGTCTTCACCTTTTCTCCCTCTTACGGTCATGAATGGATTAGTGAGATGTGCGTGTAAATACACGCAGAGGGTCACACGAGAGGGTGGCAGGTCAGAGGGAAGGGGAGAAGGGGAGAATACGATAGGATAGGATAGGGACGGGGAGAAGGTGTTCCTGTCTTGCACTCAAACAACATCTGCACACGTTTAGTGTGAAATGGAACGAGCGAATGAATGCACTGTTTTATGGACTCTAATGAGTACATTTACTATGGACGGTCGAAGACTGGACAGATGGATGAGTGACTGGATATTCGTGATGCAGCTAGATGGATAGGATACATCTAGATGAAACAGTGAATACACGGAGAATAAGAGAATGCGCAGCTGTGAGAGTGTAAGGAGAGTGGACAGACCAAGGGGGATATGAATGTTAATGCACTTCGTATGCATTACATCAATGGATGATTTGGCCTGAGGGCTGTGAAAGCGGACGAAGGATATAGTATCAAGGGAATCTTTGCAGATAACGTATGAGATGTGCGAGGCATCAACCATCTCGTATGCACGCTTCCCTGCGATGACCACTGCATTCAAGTTGCACGAATACAAGAAGGTACGCCGAATACGCCGAATGAAGTCAATAATACTAGTCATCCATCATGGTACATCGCTATATCGCTATCTTTCAGGTCGAAGGTGAATGTGTGGCTGGAGCGGAACTTGCCGTGGAGAAGCGACGTCCGAGTGCCAACTGCAAGGTTTGGTCGAATTTTATTTCTCATTAAATCGTTATAGGAATGTGTAATTGAGTTACATGAGTTTCATATATGGGCAGAGCTATCGACAAATTTTTTTCGACTGGGCCTACCAAAGCATAGATTAACGTCGTGTTTAACCTACCAATAAGGTTTCTTGTATAATGTGGTGCCTGCCAAGTTACCGTTCTGACAAAATTAGGGGCCTACCACCCGACAGTCGGACCATGCCCATGTATGATGAGTTTATTCAATGCATCTATCGCTTTCCTTGCAGGGAGACGGTCAGTGGGAGTTGACGGAGGGATGCGTCTGTTCCGCCGGCTACTTTGGCTCGCGCGGCAACTGCATCGGTGAGTGCCCCCATAACCCTCCCCTTCCCCTCCCCCACAGTACTCTAAATGTTAAGCGAACGAGCCAAAATGCTTAGGATACGGTGTTTTCCGTGCGAGAGTTCCTACCGAAATCAGGGTTCTTTTCGACATCTCGTTCGCTGGTGTCAGAACACTGTGCCCCCTCCATTCCCTCTTCCATCCCCCGTCTCCCGACTGTTCCGAGTAGGGAAATGAGCGTGATCATCCGATCGTATTTCACGCTAATCGACTGTCCTTCCTACTGTATTAGCGGGTATTCGAGAGAGGAGAGAGAAGAGAAAGGGAATGCAGTGAGAGAGAAGACAGCCGCCCCTTAATGAGTAGTTATCCCTCGGATGAGTCTATCCGTGAAATACGGAGAGAGACGGGCGACTGGGTCTCTCCTTATTCTTTTCCTTTCGGGATGTGTCCCTTATTAGACACTGCTTCCTCTTACGGTCCTTCCTCTAATTACGAGGTTGAAAGAGAACGAAAAGAGGGGAGAGAGAATGTCTTACGGTCAGTAGACACGATAAGAGGGAAACAAGAGAAGCAGATGACCGTCGAAGGACAGGCACTCTTTTTGTGACCGAAGAACTCTTTTTGGGTGATGAACTGAGGTGCCGCTTGATTTATGCACGAAATGTGCTGAACTGACGCAGTAAAGGAACGATTGGATTGGAGATTAGAGTGAGGGAGGTCGAAGGGAGGAAAGGAGGGGAATAAGGGGACCGCGAGGGAAAGAGGGGATGATGTGATTGAGACTGTCATCCGACTGTTTACGCATGCATCTTGTGATAAGAGTGAGCGACATCACCGCAGCTGGCCCTATTCTCTCCATTCTTCCCCCGATCTCACACTTCCCTTATGCCCCTGAGGGGCAGGTGCATCTCTTAGTCTTAGGGACAATCACATTGTGTCTAGGGGGACCGAGATCGGGGATTTATCCACCAAAACTGATCAAGGAGGGATACTCCTCCTTATCTCACAAGGAGTACGTATTCTCATTACGCCAGATGATAGGATGATGATCTCTCTCCTTTCGCCTCAGATTGTTATCTTAACGGCGGCGGCTTTGATAGAGTCGACAGGAACAAATGAGCCGGGCATTCCTTGACCTGCGAGGGGACAAAGTAATGAGAGAACAAGGAGAAGGTCGAGAGAAGGAGATGGACTAAAGAAACGACGAATAATCACTTCGACCTCGAACACTCCCACAGCTATTACACACTTCTTTTTGTTCTGCTTACGAGTCGATGCGCGACTCGAGGGAGCCAATGGCTTAAGGGGAAACGTAGTATATTGTCGTGGTGTCATGATGGACGACGTTTACCAATCGTCTGAATGGCGGCTCTCTTTCACACCCTCTCAGCTGTCGCTACTCTCTCCACAATCAGCCGATTCGTCTGTATTGTGAGTGTTCAGCTGTCGAACACACACAGACACTTGTCGGTCTGTATGTTCGCGATCTGATTAGCGCAGCCTTATAGCCAATGGGCTACCGCTTGCGCACCCCGCTTCCCTCTCTCTATCCTCTCCCTTCCTCCCTTCCTCCTCCACCCCACCCTCACCCCTACTCATTCCCCTCTAACACGTATTATAGTATCTCCGGCTTATTAGTACGAAATTGGCGAAGGCGACCAATCTTGGTAAGACATGGAAGGGAAGCGAAGGGAGGGAAGAGGACGGAATGGGTGGGGGGGGTTAACAGTTGAAGAGATGGATTATACCTTGTTTGATCTAGATCAAGATAGGGCTCGACACGAGAAATAGGAAACAGGAAAAGGGATGAGTTGCGCAAGAACACTCCTATTGGAATGCCGACTCTTATTTGGGCTTATGAATTTACGAGCCATTTGACCTGAAGGAATGATGAGCATCGGAGGTCTTTGAAGATAAGTTGAGGGATGAGAGAGAAGCCAGGGAGCCATGACGGCTTGTGTTTCAAGGGATAAAGAGGTAGTCCCATGCGGGAAGGCAGACCGCCAAAGGGAAAACGGAGGGATTGAGGGAATACTGAGATAAGTGTTTGGATAAGAGGCGAGAAGCAGGGAGAGAGGCGATAGGGTCTAAGAGGAAGATGAAAGGGGAGAAGAATAGGGAAGGGAGAGGGGTCAGCGTATACTATAACTGGAGTGTTTGGATAAACCGATGAGACTGGAAGGGACACGAAGGGAGATAATATTTTGGAGGGCGACAGATATTGCATACTGAAAGAACTGGCGATTGTCGATCTCCCTCTACTCTCCCCTTACAGTTTGTCCCGAAGGAGAGGTATCGTCTCGCAATGCAACCGAGTGCACTGTATGTCCCCGCTACTCGAGGGCAGTCAAGGGACGAAATGGACAGGCTCGTTGTGAGTGCGACAGTGGATACTTCCGAGTCGACGAATACGAATACACACAACCGTGTTATGGTAAGCACACGACTAATGAGCAGGGATACCGTAACCCTCACAGGTCCTCCCTCTCGACCGCGTATGCTTCGAGTGATACAAACTACACAGAAAACGGCGAGACTCACGTGGCAGGAACCGGAGACGAAGGGAGGACTGAAGGTATGATGAGGGAGAGAAGTGGGGGAGGAGGGGATATTGTCTGCAGGAAGTGTGGTACGAATGGAGGTGTGTATCGTGCACGGCTGAGATGAGATCACGGCTGCTTCCCTCTTCCGTTCGAACCACCGAGACCTTCGTTGACATCGGAGGACTCGAACCGGGAAAGGCATACACCTTCGAAGTGAACGCTTTCAATGCTGTCAGTTTCCTTTCCTTCCTACTTTGTGTAATCTGGTGATTCTGCGAGGTTCCTGTCCATAGTCTACCCTCATCCCTCTCATTCCCCTCTCAGGTCTCGTCCAAGTCCTCTCGCAAGGCCGACAGTGCTACAGTAGTGGTCGATGCCCTGGATGCCCTTCCCCATGCAGTCGGTCCCCTCAAGATAACAACGGAGACCGACGCAAGGGATTCCATTACTGTATCCTGGACTGCGCCTGCTCTTCCTAAGCACGTCAACAACTACGAGGTAGTTGGGTGGGGATGAATGGGAGAATAATGTGATATCAGGTGGAATCGAAACACGATGGAGGCGTGGAATCGGTAGAGACCACTGCTACCGAATACACCGTGGGAAATCTGAAGAACGGAGTCGAATACACCATCAGAGTGAGTAGAACCTTTGCGTTTGATTTGCGGCTTCTGTAGATATAACACCGGGATGGTGACAGGAGATGGGGCATCTGAAGCATACGTGTACGTTGTAGGTGCGAGCCGACGTGGGTGGATGGGGTCAGTGGTCGGATCCCATCGTGTACATCGGAGGGAAGGGAGTGAGTGCGGCGAGGAAGGCAACCTCGACCATTGTGAGTACTTCCCTTGTCCCATCTAACTCCTCTATTCCCCTCCCCTCTTCCCTATGAATGACTCCCTTGCAGCGTTCGAGTGAGTCTGCAGTCGACGCAGTGGCCGATATTCCCCTCTGGGTCATCGTCCTCATCGCTCTCCTCGTCGTTCTTCTTCTCGCCTTCTTCGCCCTCATCTTCAAGTAAGCCTCTACCGTTCTCCTCCCCTACCAATCGTCCCTTCAGAAGACACACAAACAACCGCAAGCAGATGTCTGACCTGGACGTGCTCGATACTTACAAGCAAGGTACCGTACCCTTCTCGTCTACCGTATCCCGTCCTTTGTTCCTGCTTTGCTCTGTTGTACTGTACGGGGGCGGGTTTCTTAACTCCTGGCACCATCCAAACAGTGTGCTTCATGTTCATGTACAATGCATTCTCAGTTTTCTCTCAATTTTACCCTTTGTATTTTCACTATTGAATACTCCATCTTTGAGTGATCTTTGATCTTTCATATTGGGGAGTGGTGTGTGGTCTTGCAGATACCATGACTCCTGACTACACCTCGGGTCATCGACAGCCCTTCAACCCGATGAACGAGTGCTTCAAAGCCAACAAATGTATGCAGAGTGAGACTAGAGTCTAGTTAGATTGCTGTGAACTACACGAATTCTCTTGTGGTGTTTGGTAGCGCTTGTAGTCAGCTAGAGGCTCCCGAAGGGATTTCCCGGTTACGGTTGCCATTTCAGTGCACGCTCCACTCATTCCCCCGTATGGGGAACAGACTCCGAAGAGTGCGAGTAGTGGATCGAACAGGGGAGGTGGGGTGTTCCCGACCGGGCCGGCTAATGGACAGTACGGATACGGTATGCCGCCAAACAACAGATTCAAGCCGTACGTCGATCCCATGGCATACGAAGACCCTAATCAGGTGAGGAATACAAACGGAGGAATAGATGGAAGAAGACGATTCAGGCTCTCTCTGAATTCGCCTTCGATATCCCGCCTGAGGCTGTTCGAGTAACATCGGTCATTGGAGGAGGGGAGTTCGGAGATGTTTGTAAGGTAAGCAGACGATAACAGAGGTTTTGGAGTGTGGGATAATTGCTAGATTGTATGCTATAGGGTCAACTCAACACGGTTCTCCTTCGAAGGACGAATGTGGGAGCGACGTTGATAGCAGGAGGATACGAACGAGAGGTGACTATACTCATACCAGCTATTTTCTTGCTGCGAGTCACATACAACATGCAATGAATGAGTTTTTCAGTTTGAACCAATCGCTTGCAAGACCCTCAAACCAGGAAGTGGCCCTAAGGCGAAAGCTGATTTCCTTCTCGAAGCCTCGATCATGGGCCAATTCGCACATCCCAACGTCGTTCGACTCATCGGCGTTGTGACGAAAGCCGAGCCGGTGAGTAGACTGGATTACGGTAGGAGAGGAGGGAACGATGTGCAGGTGATGATTGTGGCTGAGTACATGGCATTCGGATCACTCGATCAATTCCTGCGCACGAGAGACGCAAGGGGAGAGGGATTAAGCATCGAATCCATACTGTCAATGATGGCCGGAATCGCATCCGGAATGAAGTACCTTACGGACAAGGGATTCGTGCACAGGGTAAGACTAGAGTCTAGGTTCAAAAGGAAACTGATGTAATAAAGGATCTGGCTGCGCGGAACGTCCTAGTCGACGAGGAATTGACATGCAAGATTGCGGACTTTGGATTGAGTCGCGGAGTGGATAAATTGGCTGATCAAGAGTACACAACGAACGGGGGGAAGATTCCAGTGAGATGGACGGCACCCGAGGCCATCACTCACAGGTTGGAGGCTGTCGTCTGAACTGTGATTACCCACTCTTCCCAGGAAGTTCACCGCTGCTTCCGATGTGTGGTCGTTCGGAGTTGTTATGTGGGAGGTGTGCTCATTCGGTGAACGACCCTATTGGGAATGGACTAATCAGAAGGTACGATAACCTCTCGACGACAAACAATTCCCTTTGATGTGCAGGTTATCTCGGAGATTATGGGTGGCTATCGACTTCCCGCGCCGATGGACACTCCTCAACCCCTTCATCGGATCATGCTGTGGTGTTGGCAGATTGAGAGGTGCGACCCGTTGGACTACCCACTGAGAGTTACCGTAATCTATTCAGACACGATCGACCGACCTTCGGACAGTTGTGTACGGTCTTGGAGAGATACACGAATCAGCCCGAGTTACTGTATGCTGAGAGTGGATCTGAGAGTTCGTCGAATGATGGACGAGTCAGGAGTATGGCAAAGTGAGTACCGCAATAAATACTGCCTCATTCATGAGGCTCCTTGACATAGCGTATGATGTACTTTCAGTCTATCCACTAAACCGTACGGAACAATGGGACTGTCGCGGATACCGGCCCCTCCCTCGGGTGAGCGTCCCTTCCCCTTCATCTCATGCAACCATCCCTTCAGGTGCCCCTCCATCAGCTCCTCCTCTGGAAGAATTCCTTCGATCTCTCGGATTGGGACATTGCTACGAACGATTGACTGTAGCGGGTATCACGAGATGCGACCAGTTGGCGGGAATGAACCATCTGGAGATGCTCGGATGTGGTAAGCACTTTTTTCGTTACTCCTTCAGAATATACAGAATATACAAATGAATGATATTCATATTAAGGCCTCATCTCCGAGGAATACCAACGGATCCGGGATGCTCTGGCTCAATTGAAAGCGTCCTCTGTGGACCGTACTCCTACCAGTCGAAGGGCCTATGCAGATACTGTAGCGACGATGCCCAATCGACAAGGTACAGTAATCCACGAGAAGGGTCTTATCTAATCTTTTTGTTCAGGAAGTCATCGAAGTCGAACAGAAGACGGATTCTTCGTGTGAATTGTATAGAAGAAGTGTGAATGCAACGGGTCGAATGGAGGACTATCACAAGAGTAATCTCTAGCTAGTAGCCGTCTCCCTCAAATAGTCTCCCTTCTCTTGCACTACCGGTCGTTCTCAACGTGTCTGTACCCTACCCCAAACAAGCTACGGAATATCCCTGTATAATATGCTCCTATCCCCTCTCAGCATGGGAGGAGTCAGTCTGCTCAATTCCCCCCCCCCTTCATTCTCTTCTCGTTGTCATCCCTACTCACTTATCCGTAGCTTCCCCTATATCACTTGTATCAGGTTCCCTTGCCTTTGCATTGCCGTTCACTCTTCTAAAGTCTCACATCTGCCTGTGATATTCCCTAGCGTTTCTTTCACTCCTCTCATGCTGTCCTTCACCTTCTTTTCTTCTTCTCTTCCTATCCCATACCTGTTACAGTAGTAATCCCGGAATCGTGTGAACATAGTCGAATTCGAATTATTTCCCTTCCTTTTTCCTTTCCCAGTTGCCTTCGCTAAATTGCCGATTTCCTACACATTTCGTGCAAAATGCATGATAAATAAATTTAATAGTTACTTGCATATAATGACACTACACTATAGGAAATTACCCCAGCGGGCTAGGGTATCTTACCCCTCTATACGGCACATAGGGTAAGTTACCCCAGGTCCGACGTTGCTTGGCGCTGCTAAATCATCCTATGAACTAGCTATGCTCCCTCCCCATTAACCCGCTTATCCCTCCCTCTCCCGTCGTCCACTCCTCTCCATCCTCTCCAGTCTCCACTCATTCCATCACCTGTCCTCATCGCGAGTCGTCGCCTCTTCCTTTTCTCTCTGGGCAGAAGGTGAATCTGTAATCCGCTACCCTCCAACTGTAGAATTATATTTTTCTTTGTCTATACTCGACTTCAGGAATGAGTACCCCATCGAAAGAATCAGCTAGTGCAAAGAGGTCGAATAATAGCACAAGGAGCAAGAAGTGAGTACGATTCATTGCCTTGCTCGTATGTCTCAGTGATATTACTCTTCCCTGACAAGGACAGATCGAACAAACGATCGAACAAGCCGTCGAAATACAAGCCTGTCAAGACAGACAACAGCGCGAAAAGGACTGCCAGTTCAAACAGGAAGAACAAGAAGCCTCAATCTAAGCCTGTAAGAGATATTCATTGAGCTAAAGGCTACCAACCCATGCGACAATCGTATTTGTAGACTTCTAGGGAATTCACGCATTAACATACATTTTCAGCGCTTTACATGAGGGATTAAAGACGGATGAACGGGAAAAAAGTGTGAATATTTTTCAGTTGAACTTGAACTCTCTTCAAGCGCCTCGTACCCCTTCGGCTGAAGCCGCTTCTAAACGCATACCAGATTACTCGCAAAAAGACATCTCGCAAACGCCGCCGCCGTTGTTGGGTACGCCTTCTAAACCTCAAGTGAGTTGGAGGGATGAGGGTTGACCGGACCATGAAAGGGCGAAAATGACAATAAAGATTACGGTAATTCTGAACTCATAGTGACTTCGAAACGAAAATTTTGCTTTTCAAGCACAACATTGTAGCATAGCTTAGAAGTCTACAGCCTAGAGAGGAAAAGCGGAACTAGTGCACTAGCAGTTACTGGATTGCGGCCAAACTCGCCTGGTTGCTTTCTTCTTCCCCTGGGCACCGCTTCGCTTTCTCGATGGAAGTTGGAAAGAGACGATTGACGAAACTTTTCTCCAACTATGCTACAATGTTGTGCTTGAAAAGCAAAATTTTCGTTTCGAAGTCATTCTTGCATACGGCATAAATAGTTTAGTGATTAATGCAGATGAAGATCCCGGATGCCCGAGAGAGCAAGACAGAAGAAGAACAGTTTGCGAATACTGTAAGGATGGAGAATGTCGCCATATTGCCTATCACCAACGTCGAACTTCAGTGAGACTCAGAGATAGGCAAATCATTACGATTGCAAAGCATGAGCAGTAAAGTTAATATAGTATTTCTTACCTTCAGAGCTGATTGTAAGGGATCAATATGAGAATATATTCATTAACGAATCATTTAATTCGATTTAGGCCATTTTAAGCCATACACTGGCACAATGTTCTGAGAGCAGTGCAAATGTTAAGCAAATGAGAGGCCGGAAAATGCCCCTGATTTCAGAAGGAACTTTCGCAGGTAAAACATTTTGACCTAAACATTGCGACACGTTTGCTTAACATTTAGAACATTGTGCTGGAAGAAATTTGGCACTTATTGTAATCATATTTTTTAAAAGTTTAAAGGTGGAGGAAGGAAGACCCTTCGTTGCGTAGAAAGAAGAAGGGAGAGGAGAGCGAGAAAAGGTTATTTATTCCATATTGTTTACAACTGTTAGAAAGTTCTGTTAGAAAACATTGTTAGAAATATGTTTCTCTTTTACAAGAAATTTGTAATTCGTTGTTCCCAATTTAGCTTTTTTCAGAAAGAAGGGGAGTGAACGTCGCAAGGTATCAATGATTTCAAAATATATTGCTAAGGTTTAAAAAGTAAAATAAAAGGGCTTAGTTGTGACCACGCCCGAATATTTCAGAGGCCGGAAGCTAAGGAACCGGCAAATGAAGGTAAGGGAATTGGTTTCTTTATTGGTGCATTTTATATTTGTTTGGAGCTTTCGGAATAGCGTTTTACAATAGTCAATTTCAGCTGATAACGGGCAAAGTCCGCGCAAGGAAAATGAGGATGGAAAGTGAGTTGGTCACATTGATGAAACGCTACGTTTTGCGGTGAAAGCATACTATCCAAGAAAAAAGATTTTAGATACATCATACTGATGCATGACCAAAAAAAGAATAGAATTGCAGGAAGACTCCGGCAGTGGAGACGGGACAAATCGATGTAAGAAAAAAGATTAGCTTTGAACCTTGGTCTTAGTCAATAAGCAGATATTTATCTTATTGATATTCAATAAGTGGATGTGTTGAGCCGAAGAACATGGCTACGGTACTTCGTGTGATGGAGGCAGTGAAGAAGCACAGTCTGTTGGAGAATGCTCTCGTTCCGGCCGAGGTAATGCCTCTGGATAGAAGAGCCTTCTTTATGAAAATAGAAGATATGATCAACATATTACTGTTTTTAACATTGTACGAATTAATTTTCTATCATTGAGAACGATACGCTTCGCGCGTTCTTCGCGAGTGGAGAGAAGGATCCGAACGACAAGGTTGGATATATTACACGTTGTGATCTCCCTAGATTGATCTTTGATCTTTGAGGTTGTTGAACTTCTAGCGAAGGGATTCGACCAGGTTGTCGATGCGTTGCTCCTTCGTGGAGAGGAATTGGCCGTGACTTTAGATCAGGAGATGAAGGATCTCTGTAGGGAGAAGCCTCTGGTACGTGGGGATTCCCATTGAATCGTTGAGCTTCTCTTTCTTGTGCTCTGCCTTCTGAATATTTTCCTGTACTTATCATTCCAATCCTCGTCATTCTCTAAGTAACGTGCTCATAAACATGTGAAGGATGATTTGTTTAAGCTGAAGGCGCTGATGCAGTATGCAATGCTGACCCAGCGAGAGACCTACCTTCCTCAGTCGTGGGGAGGACGCGGGCCTGCAGTGGCCGATGCGGGAGCCGAAGCCGAGAAGGTACGGTATTGTCGATTGGGTCACCCTCCACGGGGAGTACTGTATCCTCTGACTTTACTCTTTTCAGAAGGCGTGAGAGGTTTCTGTGGTCGACAATGACAAGCAATTCTACCGATGCAAGCTACGCGACATTCCATTGAGGCTATGTATCGTATAAAGGATCGGTACTGGTTGATAGTCGTTCACAAACAGTCAGTAATAGATATGTTGGCAGAAGATGTGTGAAAGTTCATTGTAAAATATTTATGGCAGCTCGACAACCATCACTGAATCATTCATTTGAGACTTTGGACGGTACCACGAAAATATCATCTAGATACGATTCAACAATACCCGGACCTGTTGATGCATGTTTGCTTTGTACCACGAAAAACCATGTAGGAGAAGGAACCAATTCCCGTAAATATAATGTAATAAAGAAAAAAATCCCTATCCAACAGTGTTCCGGAAAAAAATAATTGATATAAAAATCATTCTTTTCCTTTCTCAAGTCAATCGACGGTCGAAAAGACTAATGACAATCATTCGAGTTCACAACCGCAATCAAATAATTGTTTGCCAGGAATGATGAGAGTGGCTCTCAATCTCATATTGCAATTCAGTGGATTGAAGGTGGTTTGAGAGCAAATGCGAATGATTCAATATCATTTAGCTATCCAAATAGCCTCTAGGCCCTTTTCGGGGAGCATTTAAAATTGTTGGGATCGAATTTGTGTTTCTTTGAATCGCGATGGAAACGAACCTGCGAAAATGATCATCTTCTCCTCACTGTTGTAGTCCCTACCATGTTGAGTGTACTGTAGAAGTCTTCGTCGATATCCTCTTTCTTGGGATGTTTCGTTCGATTTAGAAGCGCTTCACTCATGCAATGAATGGCTCCATAGTCGAAGGCCGGCATCATCTATTATAAATAGCAATGAAATATATCAATCTGTGCTCCTCATGCGAACTGCAAGAGTCTACCTTATTTGCCATAAGATGTTTCTGTTGCAGTAGCCACGGTAGGTCTGCCATTCCATATATGCAGAGAGCGTGTCTCATATTGCCCGATTTGCACCTCTTCTTGTCGTACCAAATGGATATTCTACAACAGTCAGTAGATATTCATCTCAATCTCCTAACCTCGCAATTCCATCTGTCGCACAGTTGGCAGTGAATCTTCCAGGAACCTTCATTTCTTCAGTTGCCAGAATTGACTGCAGATAAGTCTCGTCGCTAAATCCCTCAAACGAAAAGGCTCCATCTTTTGCTATATGCTTAGAGCTTACATAACGCTCGAATTGATTTATCAAAGCCGTCGTATTGATCTCGTTTATAATGAATTTGACCGTTTGACGGGATAGCACAGCCTGTGATATAATTCGACCATAGAAGTACTAGAACGATGAAACCTTACCTCAATAACGTTCTTCTTCCATGTTATATTAGCTGATCTGCATTGCTTAGCTGAAGTAGATAATGCATAAGCAATTATCAAACTCTCATGGTTATCCTTTATACTCGGAGGGAGGAGTTCCCAGAACTATCGGATAAATACGATATGTTAGATCAATAATCTAGCCTTTCGTGCCTTACCAAAAAAAAGTGTCGTATATATTATAAATACCTTCTTCCTCATTCAAACTCTTCGCACACAACCCCAGATTTCCCAGATTTCGTTCGAATTGAGGCTTGCATCGCTGACTGCTGCACGTTCCAATGGTAACCAGATTACTACCTGAATATGCAACAAATTGTTTTCTCTTTTAAAAAGGTTCGATACCATTAGCGATGGTCAGTATGCGTGCCAACTCGTTGTGAGTCCGTATAACTATGTCGTGATTCTAAAATTTATTAGTTTCGTCTTTGCGTTATTTGGTCTCTGCACTGTTCTACACAAATCCTTTGCCGAAAGGAGGTGAAATAGTATGAAAAAGCAAAAGGTTTATTTTTAGACGACTGAAATCCTTGGGTATTTCGGTGCCTAGTGTCTATGATCTGCAGTAAGAGCGGAAGGGAGGAATTCGTGAGTAAAGTGTGAAGATCGACAGCTAATGCAACACAGCTGTACACGCGAATCTGTCTGCTCTTCCGTCCGCTTTACATTAAACACTCGCCTGGAGAAGAAATACGTAGTTCCAGTAATGAGACATCAATTCACGCATGCAGTCCTGGTGGCCGAAATTGTTGTTGTGACCACTCGATTCGAACCGACGCGCGACTCTGCATTATGAATATTATATTATAAAAAGGAAAAATTAAGTAATAGTTAGATACTTTGTTAACACAACATTCGGTAGACATTCAGCGAGTGCTTTCATTCGCCTCTTAAAATCGTCTTTTGCCTGCAAGCATAAGTTAATAAAATAATTTTTAAAAAAATTTTAAAAAGAAACCTTGGCATCAACGGCAAAGCAGTACCAATTGCCTACAGTGTAGGTATTCCAAATTTGAGACTCGAGGAAATCGTAATCCTCAAAGACTTAGTTGAATGGTTTTCTAGCTATCGATTTACCTTATAAACTATCTTCGCATAGGCTATCGCAAAACTTGAATCTTCTCCATCTTTCAATCGAAATCGGGACTAGAGCACACAAGTTTTAACGAAAAAGTAGGTATGCTTGCCTTACCTTGATATCTTCACACTTCATTGACAGATTAGACTTTATGGGAATGGGTTTTTTTATACTCTGGAAGACTCTTATATTGTAAAATTAGAAAATGTTCACCTTTATATAATTCTGGTCATCATTCACTATCCGAGAACAATCTAATCCCGGATCCCAGTATGGTGAGGGATAGTCTAAAACTACGTATTTACTATTGTTTCAGACAGATATCTCTCACCTGAACGAGTGAACGAATCATTTCTGAACCAAAGATTCGCTTTGTATTTATCATAGTCGATTAGTTGTAGCAGATAGAGTAAGACTGTGAGTGCGAGAAACGATGATAACAGTGCTGCACTCAACCCATAACCGCGCATTTATTGTGAAAAATTGAAAACTGAAAGCAAAATTTAAAAAAAAATTAAAAATAGAAAGCACGGACGTGGAAATTATGTACAAATGAAGTGATTACTCAGCAAACGGTTGAGACTACGTAAACGAATGGCGTCCAATTGGCCACATTCAGTCTTGTTAATTAGTTTTGAGGAAAATAAAAGATGGTTGCAACGAGGATTGGGCTCACGGATAATCCGGATACTGAATAGATTACCATTTACCGCGAGAGAAACGGACGAACAACCTTGAGGAAGGAAAGGATGAAAGTGAACATTCGTCCACATTCGGCGAATGTTCAGATAAGAATATGTCGAGAGAGGGCAAATGTTCATAATCACATTATTGTTCATTTTCCCAACCCTAGTTGCAACAGCCGTTTCACTATCGTGTATAGCAAATATGAAGGTGAAATAAACAATAAGAGTTGGTATTGTGAGAGGACAGGTGAGAAAAGAGGAGCGGAAGAGAAGAGAATAGCTTATCTGTTACTCGTTTGTTTGTAGAAGAGGGAGGGAAGAGAACAGTTAGTTAGTCATGAATGTTATCAAGGGTCTGATATTGGAGAAGAGTAGGGGGATAGAAGGGTCATCAGTGAGAAGAGGGAGCAAAGGCAAAGGGGAGGGATGTGATCCAGATGGCACTCACTATTACTCGAGAGAATATAGCGATTGTGATACGAGTAATGGGCATTCGCGAAGGATGGTTTGGATAAGAGAATGGAAGGAAGTGAGTCCAGAGGAAGGAGGCAACAAAGCGCAGCGTTGCTAAGAGTCTGAATTTCGCATAATTTGAGCAATAAGCTCACGTGGATAAAATAAACCTCAAGCTGTTTTATTCACATGACCACAGAGAAACTGCACTTATCATATTTAGAATGTCTTTATCATTTTCAAAAGAACAATTGTAAACGCTAGATAAGGGTACCGAGGTGACCAATAGGATTTATTGTTAGCAGCAAAGCCAAAACCTGTAGATATTTCAATATTCTCCATATAAACAGAACATTGAATAAAGATGATGGCTTGGTGGCAGAGGAGGGAGCACAATTGCGGGCCCTTTTTCATTGTTCTCTAGTTTCTTATCTATGTCAACAGAAATTATTATTTTTAGCCCCGAGAGCACGATTCACTCATTTTACATGACTCAAAAATGAGAACAGATGTAACGAATGACACTGTGAGATAATTAGGTTCCTATACAAAGTTCTTCCTCTCTGTTCTCGTCGCGGGTGGTCGGCTCTCTTCATTCTCTCTCAATCAAGCGCACCCCTTTGAACCTCGGACAAGAAGATGAATCGTTCCCCCTGAAGACTTGGCGCACGGGGGAACTAGCGCCAAACCAGGATCGCGAGGATACTCAAGATCATGGACACCGCGGGCTGAGTGAGTATTTGACGAAGATTCGAAGTCCCCGACCTCTCCTATCTATCAAGACTCTCTCCTTTGGAACCCCTCCACTGCTAGCCCAGATAAACGGTGTAAAACTGTAAACTGATACAAAGAGTGTGAAGTACTTATGACAGTGGAAAATAGCAGGGAAAGATCTTATTCTCTCAAACATTATCGTTTTTGTTTACAGGTCCCCTTTACAATTTCGAATCGAAATTCGTGCAAATCCCAGTAGTTTGATCTTTGATCTGTATCTATGGACATCTGAACTTTAAAAGAGACAACTTCATGAAGGTTTATGATGGCACCAATCGTATCAATGAACTATCTAGTTGTCCAGGACACCTTTGCACTTTTTCTTTCTCTTACTCATTTCATATTTTTGTAACCTGCTTCACAAACTTTTTAAATGCGATATTGTTGTGTCCGTGAGGACGAACGAAGAGGTGGGAATGTGGGGATACGGTAGAGGGGCGATAGGCAACAAGGATCCCGTATGGGATAGGTTGAGATGTGGAGAGGACGGGAGGACAAACCACTCAGGGTTTATTCAAGACAAGGAATGAAGACAGGAGAGAGGGCGAAGGACGAATCGGGATAATTAGACCATACAATATGCATGACGGGGAGAGTAGGTGAAGTGCGTATGTTAAATAGGTTAATTGTATTACTAT
>LS822716.1:11065-23044 GCA_900490955.1 Micoletzkya japonica
CTGAAATGTAGAATGATATAAGAAAACAAGAAGCGATATGATGAAGTGAAGAATAGCGAAAACATAAGCGAAAAACATGAAATACATGAGAGACAAAGCGGAAATTACTAGGGAGAAAGGAAGGAGTAGTGATCTCCTTCTCCTCTCCTCTCCCCGGGTCAATAGCGACCCGATTCCCATCTACCGTGCGCATGAATGGGTCAAATAGATGATCTCAAACCCTTCTTTCCGGGATTCCGAGAAAAGCAAGTAAAATTAAAGGGTCATATTTGTTTTATGGAAGTTTCTCATACAGACCAACACGTCAGTATGATAATCTGTGACACTTTATGTTACCTTTAAACTGGCATAAAGGAGTGAATTTCACGCAAGATTATATCCATGTCCTCGAAACCTGAGATTCTTCAACGATGTAGTTGCTTGGTTCACGGCCTCCAATCTACTGAGCAATAGGAAAAAACTTGGCAAATGTCCTCTTGGAAGCATACGGTAGAGCGCCTTTGAAATTTTGGAGATCAGTGACTCCCGAGCGGAAGGGATTGCCCGGGAGTGTTGTTTAAAAATTTTCTCTCGAAACGATTACCATGATACCGTAATTTCCACCGTTACCTATCGATCCAACGGTTTAGCTTTTGATTATTTTTTGAAGTCTTACGCGTTAAGTCCGTTTTCCCATGTTGTTTTTTTCATCATCACGACGTTTTCGTAGTGAAAATACTTTGCTGCTTTCAGACCCAGTGTGTAAGCGCCAATTTGAAGTGTTCTTCGACGACTACGGAGCTAAAACTGACTAATACACAATCTGGTTCGTTCTTTCTTTTATTATTTATTGTATTGCGTGAACAACATTCTTTGCAGGTTGTATCTTATATCTTCGCAATTCCTCACTTGATTATTATCCTTGAGTCGTCCATTTCGCGCAAGATAATCGGGTTTGTCTTCGTAAACTCGTACTTTACAGGCTTGATTTTCTCTTCTGCGCCTTCTCTCCCATCACTTCTTTCCTCGCTCTCCTAACTGCCGTTTATCATGGCATTTAGTAGATTAAATCTTGTGAATCCTCTAGAGATTGTAATGAAAGCTACAATCAAAATCAGATTTTTAACCATTTTCTTAAAACATTGAGCTTGTTACGTTGAACGTTACGAATAAAGAGCTTGTTAAAGGTTACGAATAAAGCAATAATACGTAATCCTTGGAAAAAAGTGAATATATTATGCTTCGGTCTGCTTTATGAGATAAATAAAGATGAGTAGTGAGGCTGTGAAGAAATCCCTAATGGATCTAGTAGTCGACCTTTTATGCATTGTTCACAGCGTAAGACTGGAATACTACATCTCACATGATGAGAAACAACGAATTAAAAGATTTTAAACTCTGAAAACGTTTACGTTAGGCTACCGTAACCGACAGGAATAAAACGGTCCGCGAGTTACGGACATCCGTTATTTAGCATTAACCAAGGTTACGCCCCCTGCTCAGTAGACTGGAGGCCGTGTTGGTTCGTATTTTTTTCGAAGACATGTATTAGACACACATTAAGTTGTCGTATGGTGCGAATGTCATTAGCTTCACAGTTATTTTTTCTGTTTTGTCTTGGGTCAGCCTGGTATGACCGAATGTGGCCTCAACTTGCCTAGTAGGCCGAATTCGTAGGGGATCGAGAACCCGATTTGGCCTTCCACGTAGATGGATACACTCATTCTGCAATAGGAACAACTATTACAACGCATAAGAAATACGGGAAAGACTAATCATTAAAAATAGTGGAGAAAATTGGCGTGGGCGCTGCGGTCTCCCGCGTTGTGTACCGTACTTTTCCGCTGGCCTAATAGCCGGCCCGGACTACCCGTTATACAGTATCTCAGACTTCACATGTCTTATCTGTTAAATATATCTCAAATGTTTAAATAAACACATATTTTCTGTTTGATCTACGGGTAATGCGTGCTTTCTCAGGAACGCTAGCGTTTTCGACTCGTGGACACCTCGTGTGCTTCGTATGGAGTACTCAGGTACGTCTCGATATGGAAATATCGCTATCTGTGTACGTGTATTTACGTCCTGTTGCTTGCTAAAGGAGTACATATTATTTATTCGTGACAAGCAACAGAACAAGATGAAAATACTTCCACGGTGAAGGTACGGTAGGCTACGGAATCCGATCAGGGATACGGTTAGATCAGTGTTGCTCACAGCGTTGCGATTATGCTCAAGAAAAGAGTGATGGACGAGTTTATCCTAGTGTCATTAGCATAATTAAAATAGTCATTCACACTAAAATACAGCCATAGGTGGGCACGGTTGCAGGTACCGTGGTTGGGTAGCTTATTGCAAACATTTACCATGTATTGGTTAGCTTCCTGCAGACTAATATCTTAGCGAAATTGTGCGATATCTATGTATGGGTGAACCGCTGCAGTAAGTTACCGTCAGACCCTGCCCACATATGTAGCCCACACTAGGCATCCACGTTCGTAAACAGCCGTAACAATCTGGGAATAAGCGAAGAGAAATTAGTAAGCACAGCGGGGAACGATGTAAAAGAGAGTAGGGGAGGTAGTGTCAAGGAGATCGAGAGAGTGGTAATGGTGCAGATCTTGTACACGAATGATCTTCTCCGTAGTGGTCCTCTGTACAATGTAAGCTCCCGATTGAGAATCTCTGCATCCAGTTGTTAGCTCATAGCCGGCAACGTACCACTCCTAAATGATAGTTTCACAGTAGACTTTAGAAACGTAAACATTATGTAATGCCTTGCTTTCATGAGATTTTTGGTTTTACAGAATTCTGTAATTACCTGTTCAATTATAGCGCCTTCTACAAGTAGGAACTGAGGATTCCCCTGCAGAGGATCGAGCCCAACGACAACGACGCTCCCCTTACTGTAGGTTGTTCCTCTGTAGTTGAAGGAGGGTGTAGTCTGGACAAGGCCGGTAGGAGTAGAGGGAAGAAGGGATAGGAATGAAGCAAGGGGATGAGGGGATTGGGAAGAGATGAGGGCGGGTTGGGCAAGGCACTCGACTAGACTGAAGGGACGGGACCTCTTGCTGGCCATTACCGTAGCATAGTGCTTGGCCAACGTCAGCGGCAAGTTCCGAAAGTTACGCGTTGCGTAACTCTTGGCTTTGCCAGCCAGATGAAGCTGTTCGAAGGAGAACGTGAGCCACTGGGAAAGTGGACCGAATCTCTTGACTGCATCCGCGTAATGCAAGGCATAGTGGAACTTGGGAGAGATGGCAGACGTCTTCCGCACCGCCGACTCCCGTTCATCGTCACCGTAGAGAGAGAGGAAGCTTGCGATCCACTTCTGCAATATTTGATAATCATACATATGACACAGTGATAAATAATTCTAGAATATGTTACGGTAGTCCAATATCTCTGAATAATATGCGAAGGATAGAGATCGATATTGCAATAATGAATGTTTTTGCTATTACTTTAAGCATTTTAAGATTCGTTTTATTAAATGATTGCCTCAATGATTCCTCGTAGCTCCTTGATATCGTCATCCGAGAAGGACGCCCTGAGGGAGTGCATGACAACCGATTGAAAGAGAAGAAAGTGGATCGGCTCCGGATCTTTGTCGTCCACATAGGACCTCGCGATTAGAGGCAAGTACCTTCAAGTAATGATTTCAGTAATATTAGTGAGTTAAATTATAGCTCTTCATTCACTATCATGATGTTCACGATATTTACCTGATGAGAGTGTGCACTTGCGAGGCCCGATTCCCAATAGTGCCCTTAGATGGATGGGGAAGAGAGTACGGCTGGTTAGGACGGTCGACAGGGCCAAAGACGAAGTTGCCCATCTTTTCATTCAATCGATCGTTGTTCAAGCCCTGGAAATACGTGTTTCTGTGTGTAGTATATTGGTATTCTACATGCAATTTTGATGTACGTTGTAAGCCTGCGCTCTCTCCAGTCTCTGAACATATTCTAAGCTTATCTAGGGGGCTACACACTGCTGGAACTGTTTTGTCTACATGACAATAGACTGAAATTTATGACCAATTCTATCTAAATGCGTATAAGAGGCAGTATACTAGATATGCAATCATTCATTCATTCATTCTCTCTGTTCCCCTCGCGCGCGGTCGGCTCTCCATTTCGTCTGTCATCTGAATGCCCCACGTCTATTCAATCGCGGAAAAGAGGATGGATCCTCCCCCCTGAAGACTTGGAGCACGGGGGAGTAGCTCCAAACGAGGATCGAGAGGACTACTCAAGATTCTACGGCAACTCGGACTGAGTGGGTTTTTGAAGAAGATTCGAAGTTTTTAACCTCTCCCATCTATATCGAAGCAGCTCCCTTGGATCCCCCATCCACTGCTAGTCCTGATAAAAGTTGTAAAAAAAACTAGATATAGAGTTATGAAGTGTAGAGAGGGCGTGTTAGCAAAATTCATAAGTGTATTCCCATCAGGAGCCGATAACCTACTCCGATCCTCTCATCTTCCCTTCAATCCGCCTTCATCTTGCAATTCCCTCATCTTCTCCTTTTCTATTCTTTCGATTCTCCCTCTTCGACAACTGATTACGGTGGGCAGGATACTGTACACTGAGGTTCTGTAGTAGGAGGAGGGGTGGCTCGGGTTATGGTAGTTGGTAAGGAGGCTGTTGGGGGGGGGGGGTAGAGGGAAGTACAGTAGGAGGGTGTGGTGCCTGGATTACGGTAGAGAGAGTTCAGAAGGGATCAGTTACTGTCGACAATCCCACTCAATCCCCGGTGCTCCCCGTGGAATGGTGGGCGAAGGATGTCGATTTGCTGAGATCGAGATGAATGTGGTTAGTAATGCATAATAGACTGTAGATGAGTACTGTATTCAGCTATCATCACAAATTCTGTAAACCTCATTCCTGTTAAAAGAGGTTTTAATAGACATAGAATTGACATAATACAATTGTGTCTGTAAAGGTAAGTTCACGATATGCAAATTAACGTCAACTAGCCTAGCCACGGCTCCGATTGGTCCTTAATGAATGGAAGGATTAGTCTTCCTTCGATACCGGGGTATAGCAAGCTTTTGTCAGCATATTCTCATAGGGAATATCTTTCTTGATGAGAAATATGATTTCTACTTGCCCTACGTTCCATGATCTTCGTTCAAGGTTCATGTTCAGACGTTCAAGAAGAATGGACTGACGGAGAGGATACGGTCGAGTACGGTAACGATGGAGGAGGCGGAGCAGCAAGTTTGAGGGAAAGGTTTGCTGTACGAAGGGTACAGTAGGAGGAAAAGACTTGCGTACTTGGGCAGGGTCTGCGGATTGTTTTCTGCAGTGGCCTACCCGCGCATGTAAATGATGTTTTAAGCGTTTTCTATTTTGATTCTAGCTCTTCGTGAAAATTATGTAGAGCTCTGTATAACCACTACAACTAGAGCCCGTGAATCGTTACCGATAGCCGATTGTCACTGGCTAACTTTCACTGCCACCATTATCAGAATCACTCTTCTAATACGGAGTGAAACAAAAACCTGGAAAAGCGCCTAATTGGATTAAATGGTATCGATTCTCTAACTGCAACCGTTTACACGTATTGATCACTCGATGTCTGCCATTCACCCTCGTTTATGGCATTACGAAGAAGAGTAGCTTCATGTTTTTCTATTCGAGAATAGACTGAACCCTCTAAATAAAATGTCTCATTCTCAGGTCCTGGACTTTCTCACATTCCACGTGGTTCTGATGAGGGCGCTTAACTCGGTGCACATTACTGACCGGCTGTTCATCTCCAAGTACGTATCACTTTTTTAAATCTTGGCACTGAAGGAAGCAGGAGGGGGTCCATCGGGGGGAGGGGGGGGGGGTGATTCAGAGTGCTATAGCGTGGTAGGGATGTGTCTTACAAGGGAATGGTCACAACTTAGAGTTAGACCCAGAGATACCACTTGGCAGGGTAAGGGCCTGACCACCCTAATCGCGAAACTGCATTCAGAATTTGATGCATGACATGTAGACCAAAGATCAGATCCGTTTTCTGCTACACTACCGCTTGATATTTACTTCTCTTTTTCTTCTGATAAGAGAGTTATCGCGATCGGCAAAGTGTCTCGCCTTGCCTGTTTTATTATGAACACCTTAGAACCCTGAAAAACCAATACATGATGCGAGAGACTTTGTTCTGCTCGATAACTGATCCGTGAAGGGCGAACAGTGAGATGAATATCAAGCACTAGAGTATCTTTGGTCTATATGTCATGTAGCAAATTCTGAATGTGGTTTCGCGAATAGGGTGGTCAGGACTATCACCCTGCCAAGTGGCATCTCTGGGTCTAACTCGAAGTTGTGACCATTACCTTGTTGGGAATGTAAAAGTAGCGAAAAATTTAATTGGTGCCATTTTGGTTTACTAGTAACTGTGCAGAAGGCCGCTCTCCCAACATCCTCCCCTGACAATGCGCTCATTTTTGGATCTGCATGGCGGAGCCGAGCTCAGCTTGTAACTGTAGTATTACGAGTAGTAAAAGTGTTAGCTCATAGTTGGCGAATCCAGCGTGCAACTCCGCTCTTGCAAACGCTGCTCCCTACTTTTGGTTATGTACAGTACGCGGTGAATAAGTTGCTGGAAGGAAGCGTTTAAGTAAGCGGAAAGTTGCATACCTTTCTTTGTAGATAAGCCTGGAAGTATTTGATCTCTTTCCTTGCACATCCTTCGAAGATGTCGTGAAAGAGATCGTAGGGGCTCCCGTGAATCACATGAAACGTCGGGAGTTGGTTCAGTGGGCATGGCCATCTAAATTTGACTGGAATTACTTCTTCATTTGCACGTTGTCAATGGGCATTGTCAATGGAATACACATACCTGATTCCCATCGTTTCCCCGTCAGTAGCCGCCTTCGATGCAGCCTGCTCATACTTGGCCACAGTTCTCAGCTGGAGGGAGTTCGTCGTTATCAGCTCATCGAAATGTTCGTAGTCCGTCTCGCAATCCCTTAGATTCTTTCGTGATTCATGCGTGTAGTAAGAAAATAAGTGCGCTTAGCGTAATCTCCTATTTTCTGCGCGGAATAGCTTTATCCCTGAAGGCAATGCTACGAGGAGTACTGTAGCCGGTTGTATGAATTAGTTACCTGCAGCAATGACCACTCGCAAGTGTCCGTCTTAGCCCGAGCATCTCATGGACATCCAAGTTGTCCCCTACGATGGCAACCAGTCGCACCTGTCAAAAGTCTATCCATTTCCAGTTTCATCCACTTTGTTTGCAATCCAGATTCCTGGGGTATCTAGTTAATACTCTTACCCTGAACTTCACTTCCTCTCCCTTGTACTCAATAGTCAGCCTATCCACGTCTTCCATTTGCCTGAGTATATAGTCGTCGGCGGGCTTGTACGAGTAAGACTTGAGGTCGTCTGAGTGAGCAATGAGAAGCGGGAGCTTGAACCTGACGTGAATCTCATTGTAAATTCATGCGGGGAACAAAGAAGAATAAAAAAAAGAGAAATCAAAACATTGTGGAGCCGGGAGGCACGCCTCTCTCCTCTGCAGTGCGGGTCTGACCTCTCTTCCTCTCGGCTGCCCTCTCCCTTTCCTTAGATTATGCGCTAGGGTCATAACGGGTATTCTTGTCTAATCACATTTCACGGCTATTTGTGTTAGCCATGCTCAGAACGGGACTAGGGTAAGGACCCTAGTCCGCCAGTTCTCGCCTCGATAGAAGCGAGAGCTTCTCGGTACACTTCTCCGTCCCTCACTGATCCGATGACCCCAGTACCGGTATGATCCCTCAGTAACTCGCTCGTAAACTGTAAGTATAGACTTTGCTAGATGGCAATCTATCTATAACGAATTCGAATGATTACCTCAGTGTTACTCAGTAGAGTCAGCAGGGAATCCCTCAAGGAGAAAGTGTAAAAAAGCTCCTTGGCTGTGTCCGGACGGTTAGAGGAAAGGGGAAGGTCGATGACTCCCATTTGATGTTCATTAGGGGGGACATACGAGGGCTCTTGGGATAGTCGCTGTTTGCGGGTGTGTGCTGGGCGATATCCACCGACAACTTCATCCAGTTGGGGGAAAAGGGAAGAGAGTAGAGTGTGCTTATCCAGTACCCCCGTAGCCGTTTCAATGGTGGTCAACAGTTGTTGCACCGTCTCCACTATCGTGTCCACATCACTCTGTCGCACGCCACTCGCAGTGCCCAGTTCCATCAGCATGTTATACATGAAGGAACGGACTGCTAGGACGATTTCCGATATGACGTCTTTACTTGCAGGTTCAATCGGAGGGTCGGTCGGACCTTCGTCCATCTCCATCTCTTCATCTTCCTCTTCCTGCTCTTCACCTCCCTCCTCGTAGTCCATGCTGTTATCGTCCATTTGTGGATCGACGGGGACGACGGCACGAGAACGAGCTGAGATTTTTTCATTCTATTTTTAAATATTCCTTTAATTTGTTGTCTCTACTTCTCTACTGCCCCCTACCCTGTCATTCTTCCCTCCATCTCCTCCTCTCCCCTTCCCCTTCCCATTGCATGCTGTGGTCTTGCCCCCCCCCATTTCCTTTAGAGATCTGCAATAGAGTCCTTTTGATGCTTATGTATCATACATAGGCTTCGCCAAATGTGGTAGGCCCGAATATTTTTGTAATACTTTGGGCTGGTAAAAATTTGGTAGGCTTGGTAATTCCCGATTGTGGACGATTGAAAGGGCGTTCAAAATATGATTTGAACTTACTGTAGCCCAAGCCCTACTTTAGCGAACGCCTTGTCTACCGTAACCCCGTGAGCCCTACTTTGGCGAACTCCTTGTCTACCGTAACCCCCATGAGCCCTACTTTAGCGAACTCCTTGTCTACCGTAACCCATTTGAGCAAAAAAACACTGAAATGAGGATCTCTGTTGATGGTCGAAAAAGTAACTCGATTCAACGCTTCGTAACAAATCATACAAATTTCAACTCAATCCATATAATTCCATATGGAATGGAATGGCATAGTGTTGAACGTTCAAATATTCAAATGAAGTTATAGAGAGGATATTTGAGAGCAGATGTTTGCTCTATAACTACGTCATTTACGAAAACGTATCAAATAGGGGGCATCCGGTTCATAAAGTGCATAATTTCTCTTTCATGCTCTTTCGCCTCTCGTCTCTTCATTCGTCAACGCTCCCTCGACGTGCGCAGTAATGTAAATGATGCACTTTATGAACCGGTTACCCAAATAGTATCTAATTGTTCAAGGCAATTTCATTCCATGGAATGCATTCGCTTTTCCTTTCATACAGCATTCATAACCGTGACGCGTTTTGTCACCATAAGCAATGGAAGGTATTTAAAGCCCCCTTCAGGCAATATCTACCATATGCATTTTTGACATCACTGGATAGCAATGTCCTGAGTCTCATACTCTCTCCTTTTTAGTTTAAGCTTGGCCGTTGCTGAGAAAAAGCTGCGCGAGGATTTCTCTCGCTGTCTGCGTCTCTTCATTCCTCTCTTGTCTCTCACAATCAATCAACCGCTCTTAATTGGTTATCTATCGAAATTAATGAGATGGTTGGATTGACTCTTTAATTAAAAGGACTCGATTGCAGATCCTGTAATCACCTCCCCCCTCCCCTATTACCTTCCTCTCCCCTTATCATTCTTCCTCCTGATTCGGTTATGCCCATACAGTAATTTGCTTATCTCTGGGTTGTCTGTGCGATGCTTTCAACAAACCGGGTATAATAAGATTCTGTGGCAATGAATCAGATAACATTAGAAGAGACATACCTTGAACAGTATGTGGATGCCTCCTTTTGAAATGTTCTTTCCAGTTCTTCACTGAGGACAGCACCGGAGTCTCGACACATTCCTTACATACGATCACCGACCCTTCGTGCTCGTCTCGTAGGTGGGCATTTAGTCCCCTCTCTGTGGTGAGCCTCTCATTGCACCCATTAGCAGGGCACAGCATACTGTAATATTTCAATTTTAAAGGGCATTCAGAACGTTTAGTGTACAAAAGCATCATCTAAATTCGAACAATGATGAATTGTCACTGACTCAAAATACAATTGGGTAAGCAATTAGCAAAAAGTTCGGTAGTCATACAACACTCAGTAGTTGGGGTACAGACACGTTAAATACAGTATTTCAAACGAAGCACAAAGTTTTGAAACAACAAAGAAGACAATTTATCATGACACAGAAAGTGAACTGAAAACCTTCCACTGCCGTATATTTAATTTTTTTCAATCATTTCTGGAATGATGGTTACCGTATTCCTTGATTTCAAAACTACCGTAGTCTTGTCCATTTCGGCGTTCATTTATCATGTATTATTTTGCATCGTTAAATTCTTTCATTGTACCGAGTAGATATAACGTATAAATAACTGAAACTGAGGTTGCAACACATGATGGTTACTACAATTATTTCTTCTCATAACGAACTAACACACTTCCCGGCTAATCCGTTACTCTTCCTGAAAATCTGATGTGGTCTGCATCTTTTTTCCACCAGAGGTAACCCGTAATGTATTCTTAGTTAAACTTAAAAGTATAACTTTGCCTATACTTTGAAAGTATAACTCGTCCTCCATTAGGGCCGCCGAGTTATACTTTCAAAAGTATAACCAGCTATACTTTCAAAGTATAAAATGGGTTATACTTTCAAAGTATTATACTTTTTTCTCTGTGTATGCACAGAAATATGAATGAAAATAAAAGTACACCATCTGAACGAACTCAATGTCCATATTTCCGATATCAGAGGAACACTTCTTCAGTCTTGCCTGCGGTCTTCCATCCGATTCTTCCAAGGTGGCTGAAACTCAACCTTCTAAACAAAGAATAAGACAGTCTAACCGGCAACGTAAGTTGTTATGTCAGACGCTGTAGCTGTAACGTAGCCTTCTGCATAAATGGGAAAAATGAGAGTGTATTCAACCTTAAACAAGAAAGCTTCCTATCTACCCTTTAAACACTTATCTCATCATAAGCAAATCTGTATAAGATAGCTGGCACTAACTTGAAAGTATCCCTTCAATTGTATCAATCCGCCCCTTGTATTCCATTGCAAACTTGAATATGTAAGTGAGGAATCGAATCTGAAGAAGATGCTCAATGCAATATTTCGTTTACTGACATTGGAGTTTTGAACTTGGTTATCTTGAATTCACCGAGTGACAATTTGCCATTGGGAAAGTCAATATCGGGAATATCAGGGAGATGATCAAGTTTAGCCAGTTCCGTTTCGATCTAAAGATGTATGTCCTTAGCAAAAAAAATTAGAACCTTACCACATGATAGGCCTTCTTCGCTAAAAATCTCAATCCTTCTCGGCTAACTCGTATGAGAAGATTGGGAGGAGGAGATGTAGATAGGACAGAATGAATGAATAGCATGAACAAGGGACAGAATAGTAGCATGGTCAACTGATGAATGACGCTAGGAATAAACTGAGACTATTGTATACACAGGGAGAACCAAGATGAAGTGACAAGCGTGGGGAAATATAATGGTGATGATGAATCCGCTGTCTGAACAATGGTGTAAGTGAATCGATATTGATCTGTTTAGAGGATAATGAAATTGCAATTGTGGACCCGGCATTTAGATAGTGTATACAATCTGCTTTATCTCATAAGTCTATCTACAGTTTACGCGATCGATCAGCGGATTGAGCTCTCGTAGCAGAATGAGCACGTGGAGGACGGGCAGAAGAGGCCCTGGAGGCAGATCGGGAGGAAGGAGCGGAGTTGGTCGAGGGAGGGTTCACACCCTCACTGGCCATGATCTCGTTGATTCGACGGTTGTACTGCCAGTTTAATTCTGTAAGGACACATGCGAATTAAAGGGACATGGAAGCGAGAAATTTTTTGAAACCCAAAATGGTTATACTTGTAAAATATATTTCTTAGACGATAATAAACATAATAGCCTTTAAAAAATATTTTTAAAAAATTTCTGGAGCGAGAAATATTTATTTGTTCCGGGAATAGCTCGATGCCATTTGCCTCGTTACTATGCGCTAAACACAGTAAGACTGC
>LS822716.1:23921-39873 GCA_900490955.1 Micoletzkya japonica
TTGTTCCGGGAATAGCTCGATGCCATTTGCCTCGTTACTATGCGCTAAACACAGTAAGACTGCGCCTTGGCTGGGAAACGATTTTTAGGATATCTCGCGAAGTAGACATTTTTGTGCACTCTGATTTTGGTTTTTATATTATTTAGGCGATAAACTTTCATATGAAAGCCAATATTTTTTGGCTTCCATGTCCCTTTAACGGTATGGTACATCTGCGAGAAATACTTCTCAAATGCAGAGAAAGCTATTGCGCAATATTTTCAGCACTCGATATCAGATTGACGGTCTGTTGATACTCACTGTCATTAGCCGGAGTTCTCTTTCCCGCAGAAGCAGAAGAGGCCCTTGATTTGGGTGCGGAGGGGACTCGTTCGGTGGTTCCATCTTAATACTATCCCCTTCCCTCCCTTCCATTCAACACACTCGGATGGTTCTGTTGATATCGTCTCAGTTCCTCTAGAATGTAGTCATCGGGTAGTTCGTTGTTGCCTGCATTCTCCCATTCCCTGCAAGAGTCTCTTCTTCTTCTCTATATATTCCATGAATCCGGTTATCCTTCCCTCCTTACGAATTATCAGTCTTCTTCGCACTCTTGGCTCTTCTCCTCGGTGCTTCTCCCATCCCTCCCCCTCCTCCTCCCGTACCAGGCACGTACTTTCCATTGTGCCACTCAGCGAATGGATTTGCATCTGATTGTGATTATTATAGAATTGCTTAGACTTAAGAGGCATTTTCTGAGGAAAGGAAGCATAGGCACGGATGAGGCGAAAAACGCAGATCTTTAATTGTTCCAAAACTTCGCCTGTCAATATATATTTTTTTCGAGATAATGGCCGAAACATGTTTAAAATTACTAGTTTTTGATCCTTGTAAGTTCAAATTTAGAGAGAACTTAACAAGGTATATATTTGGAATCAGCTCGTCAAAAAACATCGATTATGCTATAAAACACCTACTTTGCTGAACGTTTGAGAGATTCGATTCAATTTCGTCGGTTACTGTAGGTCTACGGTCACCCCCCCCCCCCTTGCGCGTGTGGTTGCGCTATACTCCTGATGAGCTCTGATGGGCTCTACTGTGTTCGACTTGATGTAGTGGGTAGTGTACCTATGTAGTGTGCCTTGCCTTGTGATCGGAGCCTTATAGGTTCGGACCCCGTGACCCCGTTTTTTTGCTGGTTTTGTGCAACAGGGAAACTTTTTTTCCATAAAATCGTGATATCTGACCTATCAAGCACCTCTGTTAGTAATTTTGAAAGAAATGAAACACGAGTACTGGCTTTATTGAGGGTACTACTTAGAAAAAGGTGAATGGAAGAGTGCTGCGCCAAATATGTTTCACATACGTCGTTCTGAAAAGTTTAAAAGGGGGGAGGGTCACCGCCGCAGACCCTGCACCGTTTCACAGTTCTTTACGTGTACAATTGGTGAACGTAGTTGGCTACAGAAAACCAATAGTTCATTCCACATAGCCTATTTTCTTCGATATGTACGACAATATCGTTTGATTCCAAGCATAGTGGGGTAAAAGTAATAATGTATTTGTACTGTTGGACTAACACCCCTGCCTAATACATGCTTAAGTGGTTCACGAAGCGTGCCGCGGGGGCTCTGCGTTGTGTCCAGGAGCGAAGATATTTACCCGGCGGCCCACGAAGCGGCACGCTTCGTGGGCCGCAGGGTACCGCGTAGTTATACTAGTTCTACACAAATGTAAGTACAAAAGGTTCCAGATGCAAAGTGTCGCACGAAGAAGAGAAAAGAAAAAATAAATATTTACCTGCATTGATGGCCTCTCCACTCTGTAATGCCTCAATGAGTGCATCCAAGTCGATGTCTCCGTCTCCACCTCCCATTCCCATTTCGCGCAGTTCCCTCTCTCGTCGGAGCTTCTCTTTCAGTCGTTTGATCTGACAAGACACAATCTGATGATATTCTTTACTGACTATATCCTACATATACAATACCGTTTACGGTTTAGAGTCATATAAAATCTTCCTAACAAGGGAAGGGCAAATAGTTATCATCAGATCCAGATATGAGACCACCACCATTCGATAGAACACAGAAAGATTGGTAGATCCTGAGAAAATTAGCGGCCGACGTCAACACATCTTCGAGAAATCCGACGTCAAAGTTTCCGAAGGATTCTACACGGTCCCGACCAAGTCTAGACTACGGGTTCCTCTACCACAGCCGGCGGCACTAGAACAACGGATCGGCGGCGCATCAGGGAAGAGGTGGGACTGGGGTGCGGTAACCTATTGGTTCGGTTCCCCGCGGTTGCACAATTTTAGCCTCTCGTACTTGTGATTTTCAAGTTTTTTTCATTTCTTAAAAAATTACGGGAAACGTTTCAAAGAAGACTTACACTATAATTTCACGAGATCCCATTCTGTGTTATCAAATTTTCGACCCCTATGAAAGAGAACTCTGGTGACAGCTTAGTCTCTGGCGAGCGAGTGTCAGAGAAGCACCGGATCTCATTCTTCATCCGCACTTTTCACAGATCGTAACCCAAAAAAAACTTGAAAATCACAAGTCCGAGAGGCAAAAAGTGTGCAACCGCGGGGAACCGAACCAATAGGTCACCGCACCCCAGTCCCACCTCTTCCCTGCTGCGCCGCCGATCCGTTTTTTAGTGCCGCCGGCTGTGGTAGAGGAACCCGTAGTCGAGACTTGGTCGGGACCGTGTAGAATCCTTCGGAAACTTTGACGTCGGATTTCTCGAAGATGTGTGGACGTCGGCAGCTAATTTTCTCAGGATCTACTCATCTTTCTGTGTTCTATCGAATGGTGGTGGTCTCATATCTGGATCTGATGATAACTATTTGCCCTTCCCTTGTAAGATTCTGCTAGATTTCTGTAACGTAGATCTGTAAAGAAAGTTGTAGATTACACTGTTAGTGCCGTAGTTCGGTGTAACAACACTGGTGAACACACAAATGGTATATTTTCGGCTGTTAGTGTATACTTTTCTCACCTGTTCATGCCTCCTCTTCCTACTCTCCTTATCGATCTCCTCTTCCTTCTTCGTATCTGCCCATTTGTTGAAGGAGAAAGTGTTGAAAACGTTGGCCATCTAAGAAGAGAACAATGAGTAACATATGGAAATACATTCAAAGCTAGATGAAGCACGTGTAGATGGAGAGAGGTGTAAGGGAGGAAAGGTCTAGAAAGGAGGGAGAGGAGGAGGAGGTAGAACCATGGTTACCCTGGGTCTATGGGAAGGAAGAGAACCCGATTCTCTCATCTTTTAGACCGCCTATCTCTCGTCATCTGCCACAAAACAACATCGTACTAATTGGCTACTCGCGGTCCCGTCTGTGTTTTCATTGATCCACACTTCTTCTCCTTCATTTCATGCACAATGGGATATAAACGAATGAATAATTTATCGTGTTGGCAGGTATGCAACTCGCATCATTAACCCGAAGTGAATAAACCCGTTGATCGATCACTCGCTTATTACCCTTCTTCGCTGTAGTCACCCCTTACGGTCGAGCATAAATCTTCTCCGATCGAATATCCTCTCTACTTGCTACATTCTTCAATCGGACCCGCATAGGAAAGACTCCTCCCATATGAGAGGACTCATCGGGATCGGAGGGCTGCATGGTCCATAGAGGATAGTCGAGGAGGGGAGGGGGAGGACCGATGGAGGGAGGGGCACCGGATGAAGATGGAGGGGAGAGACTGAAAGGGAAATGAGAAGGAGAGGGGGGTGTAGGAAGGAAGACAACGAGGAGATCACTCACCTCAGGTCTCCCGGGGAATGCGCATATTTTATGGGAAGAGAGTTGGAAGTAGAGTATATCATGCCATCCTTTTTGTTATGCGAAGAATGGTGAGGGGACTGGAATGGGTGGGATTTCCTCACAGAAGGAGTTTTCTCATCTCGATTGTTACCCACTGACCAATCACCATAACGTGAGACTTCCAACACTAATCTCAACCTCCAATCCCCATCCCTTCATTCGTTCATTCATTCATTATCCCGTTCTCACTCACCGTCGACTCTTCATCAACATCTCCTTCACAATGGAATATCGTGAGAAGAACGGGAAGGACAACGAGTCCGTGGAGAGCACCGAGAGTTATTACGAGGACGATAGTCTGAAGGAATGGATACACACGGTCAACAGACATTCTTATGCTTTACAAGATACTATTGTAAGTGGCGATACTCTCTTAGTCCGTCTAGGGTCGTATCTGTGGTATCACCTTGAGGAAACTTCTGAATACGTAGCTCTCGGCAGATGCGAGAAACGAGACTCCGAGAATAGTGGAAGAGGCCGATTGGAGGATCGGCGTACCCACTGCATACAATGCATTGCGCATGCGAGTCGCACCCGAGAGACGTTTGCCCTGAAGGCAAAGGAGTTGATTGGTGTGTGTATCGCATGTTTTTTGAGTTGACGACAGATAGGCAGTAGAGGCTATGAGGAGAGAGTATGTGTGAGGAGTATACAGGAAGAGAGACGGAGGGAGGTGTGAATGGCAGGAGACAAAGGGGCGAGTGACAAGTCGCAGTGCAAACTCTCTCCGTCTCTTCCCTCCTCACTCGTATTCCTTCGAAGGGATTACACGAGTTGCACACACACAAAGACCACGAGGGACAGAGATGCACAGAACAACTATCGTTGCTTCTCCGTTCCTTCCCTCGAAAGAGTAAGGAGAGAAGTCGACCGGTGAGAGTGCACACGGGATACACGGGTAAGTAGCACTTGAGGGTCAGACTCACTACTATCGAGAGACTGTCAAGCTATTTCTAGTCTACGTCCCCTCTACACATGCATATGATGTGTAGTGACGAAATAGGAGAGACTAGACACTTGCGATCGACGATGCCATCGTGAAGAGGAGAAGGAGGTGGATCGGAGTGTTCACCGATCTGAGCTGTGATAAGAAGGACAAGAAGAGAGGAGGGACAGACATTCAATGGATTACGCTCTTCCTTCGAGAGAAGCCGAGAGGGACAAGACGAAGAAGACGCTTATGCAAACAATGCACACAATCTGACGACAACAACACATGATTGGACAAGGAAGGAGCAGAAGAGGAGGGCATGGGAAGAGAAGAAGAGAACACAAACGGGATAGATCAGACATGGTGATCAGCATAGGGTATAGGACAGAGCAGGCAACATTGAAGTGACAACTAGAAAGACGGAAGACGAACCTTGGAGAAGTTGTAAGCGAGATGGGCAGCGAAATCAACACAGAAGCCAATGGACATGACGATTGTGACCTGAGAGAGGGAGACTAGTCACTGCGATAGGAGTATTACTCGTACCATGGAAATGAAGTCGAGTCGCACTCCCCAGAAGGTCATGAATCCGAGGATTCCGATGTTGATGGAGACAATGGAGAAAGATACCTATAGGCGGGAATTGCTAGGAACAAGCAGCGAGGAATTACCCAAAGAGCGGCAGTTGGTTCGGGAATGAAAAGAAGAGACACGATGATGACTGCGAAGCCGGCATAGGCTATGGAAGACAGTGTCCCCGGAAGGACTGCGTTGTACTGTTCGGCGAACTGAAAGGAGGGGTTGGAGGGAATACGATGGGATGAACTCACCTGGAAGAAGTCGGCGTATACTCCTGTTGGAATGGTACTAGTCTCTGCCAAGCGACGGAACAGATGCATCGCCCTTCAAGGGAATCGTCTCATTTCCATCTTCTCCCTTCTTCCTCCCTATCACTCCCATCTAGACTCTTCTCCTCGTACCTGCTCTGATTCGCAGCCCCGACATGCCGTAGTTGAACAGGAACCCTCGATGCTTCCAGTAGATTCCCTCCGTACTCGAATACCACGTCTCTGAACGGTTTCGTCTTCTACTTCCTTCTTCCGTTTCCACTCCCGATTCAACAGTTCCCAGTCTGTCTCCACAGCAGTACAATCAATTCCCGCTAAGTCTCCCTCCCTCCATTCCAATACTCCCATTCCCCTCAGGCACCGTCATTGCAGTGCATGTATTGTTCTTCTTCCTCGTCTCGTCTCTCTTCCTTTCGTGTCTATTCAGTACCAATCGTCTCTCCTTACCTGTTATACTTGGCGTATTGTGGTTGCGAGAGAAATACGTTCCTTAGTAAATAAACGAAGTTCTCTGGAGTAACGAGTAGACCGGCCTCTTTGACGTAGGTAGTGAAGGTGCGAAGCCTCAAAGGGAACAGATGTATCACAGTCGTTCCCTCGCCTTCTCTCCAAATAGACACTCATACCATGAGTCGGATGCTCCCGTGAATTCAGTGTGCTCGTACAATTCGATCTCCTTCTCAAGTAGCATCCACAGATGTTGATTGTGGGTGTCTACGGAAGAGAGGTTGTACATCCACACGTGGAGGTAACTGCCGTAGTCGGAGAAGTATCTGAGAGTGCACATGGATAGACTCGTGAACCCAGAGGGAGTCTACCTCTCAGCCATGTACAACGTTCGTTTGCCATACGAGTTGTCCGGTAGCAGGTCGTTCGGTTCGAGGCCCAACTTCACTTTAGTGCATCCCCAACAGGCGATACCCTGCAACGAAAGTGTGAATGGACAAATGAATGAGTGATACGGAGAAACTGACCAGGTAGAGGAGAAAGGCCGAGATAATGCAAAGTCGTGTGACGGGATTGAGAAGGAAGTCGGAGTAGGTGGTTTGGAAGAACTTGGACAGACAGTGGTTCTTCTCGAACGATCGATCCTTCTTCTCGTGGATCTCATTCCATCGATTGTCTCAATTCACATCATTCCCTCCCTCCATCCACACCCATTTCCTTACCGTAATTGTAAACCCGATCCGGCTGTTTCTTCTTCAATTTCATGAATGTCACCGCGTTCCGGTTCGTCAATTCTTGTCTGCAACGACCGATTGGTCTCCGTGTTCCATTCAACCTTTTGTCTTGCTTCCTACCTGCATTCCAACACCATAATACCAGCGAAGAAGGTCAGTTGGTAGATATACGTGAAGATGACGGCGACTACGGCATAAGCACAGAACATCTGAGTAGAGTGAATGACGGGTGGAAAGGATACCGGATGATCTTACCTATCAAATAGTTCAGTAAACTCAATCACATTTCGTCTAAACGTTTCTAGTACTACTATGTATGTTATCATAACTAGGAATTAGATAATCGGGAGAACATTTCATTCATTGATACCTGCACTGAAGGAAAGGGAGTGGCACATCCGACTCCGAATGAGATGAGATCAGTCAACGAAGTCACCGTGATACTCACTGCGGCTTCAGAAAAGGTCTCTCGCATTCGTTCACTGAATACCGTATACTTTCGTTCTTACTTCCCTCTTACCGTAATCCTGCATACGATGGAGTGGCTCTCCAAGCAGACAAGAGAATGAAGACGTTGTCCACTCCGACCGCTGTAATGTCCTCGCTTGATCTACCCACATTCTCCCTCCTTTTCTCGATCTACCGGCACAATATTCTCCCCATCCCCTATGATCTACTCCTACAACTCATCTCTCGCCACTTCCTCCCATTTCTTCATTGGTCACGTCCCTCCTACATCGTTTTTGCGTGTTTCTCGTCGTCCCTCCGAGAGTCTCAGTTGTCCATCTTGTCACACCTCTCTGACTCGCCCTCCTTCCCTCTTCCCTCTCTGTCCCTCCCTCGCCCTTCTCTCTTCCCTCTCTCCCTCCTTCCATCTCCACTCGGCCATCTTGCCACTCTCACTCCTCAGAACCTGCCCGAGTCCTCTATGTGGTCACACACATTCTCGGCCACTGTCTTATGGCGCACTAAGCTGGTGTAGAGTGACGTGAGAGAGGGGAGTCGTCTTCCCTTGAAGGGTGAGGGTGTGAGGGGACGGGGGAGGGGTGTACACTGGTCACTTCCCGTTCCATTGAGACGGACACTCAAGGAATCGACGATCGATCAGCACTTACAGAAGACAATGAAGGGCATGGAATAGGCGACGGAGGTCATTCCGAAGTTGAGAAGGAGAAGGAGGCCCACTCCACTGCAGATGGCCATCGCTGCAGAGATGACACCTCCCACGGCCAGCCAGGGACGGGATCTGATGAGAGGCATTCATAGTAATGAGAAGGGCATTATCATGCAACACATGCGATCCTGTTCTCCGAGGCTTGGAAGTTCAGAGAGAAGCTTATAAGAAATAATTGAAGATGTTTACCTTCTCCAGGACATGACACAACACAGGACGATAGTGTATGCAGAGACAGCGAGAAAGCATGGACTGAGCATTCTGTAATAAACGCTTGTCGATTGAAGACCCCTCCGCTCATAGATGGTTAAACACCCCCCCCCCCCCTCCCCTTCAATTGCCCGTTTCTTCAGTCGTTTGTTTAAGTTGTCGCCCCTTCTTCCGTTGATGAGTTTCCGTTCTCGTTTGTGTTCATGTTTGCTAATGTCAACTTGGTCTGCCCTTTCATCTACTACCATCTACCGGTTCACCCGGTTTCTTCTTCTCGTCTTCCCTAGTGAGTCAGTCAGGCAGTCTTTGACCATACCGAATCAGTTGTTCCCTGTCGCGGGCACTTTCCGATGCGAGAGTTTCGTATGTCCACCAACTCGTCCTGCAGTCACTTCTCCTTCTCCATCTCGCCTTACTTCGAGTCTCACCGTATCAGAGGCGACTCGTAGTTGAGAAGGAAGTGAACTAGTTGTAGTTCCCATTGCTCCGCGAGGTAGTCTTCGACTCGAGACGAGTGCCGAAGAGCATACGGTAGCATGATTGCTTTCGCACCTTAACTCAACCATAGGTATTGAGGACACGTGAAAGACTAGATGAGTAGTAGTACTAGGAGTACTAAGTACTAAGAGGGACTACTATGTGTACAACGAAGAGTACAGTACCCGATATGTGCTTTTCCTCATCGAGAGACACTCCTCCTAACATGTGAGCCATTCCGACGGAATCGAATTGAACGGCATCGGAGATCTGCGCGAGTGTCAATTCATCGATGGACCTGGAATGATATGATGTCCCGTCTCCCCTTCTGTCCCCATCTTCGTCTTCTCCTTGTTACCTTCGACCCTTGACTCCTTCTTCGCTTCCCTTCCCCTCTTCCTTCAAATACCCGTGCCCCTCGTGTGTCCCCCATTGTCTCACCTATTCAAGAAGGACTGGTCGCTGACCAAAAGCAACTTGAACATCTCGACCAGCGGGTTCGAAACGCAGATCTCATTCTCCCTGTAGACAAAGACTTTTTTCACGCTTCAACGCGTTTCTTTGGACGCAAGTCTCAAGAGGTAGTAAGATGAGCAGGGTTAGCTCACTATCAAATGTAGGTATACATCACAATATATATCATGGATGAACTAGAGAAGTGTGAATGAATTGGAACGAAGTGTTGATTGTAGTCGACCCGTCCCTCCACTCCCCTTTACACTCCCTATCTCGTCTCCTCTCCTGGCTACCCTTTTGTATCCCCACGGGCTTACGAATACCGCTTTTATTTGCGTAAGAATTTGCGTGATACGCTGTGCCCCGCGGATTGTGCTCTCTTTAGTGGGCAAGAAGTTCATACGACTCTGCACTCTTAAGAACCGCTAAGAACCGAGGTTTGAGCAGGTGAAGAAGCGACTGAGAGACAATGAAGAGAGCGACGGCCTAGTAGATGAGTAGCTGGTTTCGGCGACTTGAGTTGCTATTGACCATTGAGGAGCGAGCTAAGACAAAAGAAGAGAAGAGAAGAGAGAGAGACGCTGAGAGTCAATACTCGTACTATATGAGAGAAGGTGGAGGAAGGAGAGGGAGAGGGGGCAGAGGGCAAGATACACACACGGCAATGCATACCTACGCGATTATGACTTCTTGACGAGACTAGAGAGGAGGAGGACAAGAAAGGAATGGAGAAGAGAGTGACAATGCGACAACGGACTACACAAGAGACACTCACGATGAGACGTTCGGAGACACGAGTGAATTGAGGGCTTTCCCGAATTCAGGAGGCATCGGAAACTTGACACAGATCGAGGGGTATGACACCGCTCGTTGGAGGTGGTCTTTGACTGAAAACACACATCTTCCACTATTATGCTCTTACGCACTGAGTCTTTTCCAGATCTAGTACAGTGGATTATTACAAGTTGTTAATATCATGACCATGTTTGCTCCCCCCTTCTACGTTCATATCAAGTTATTAAGACTTCTCGCTCCGCTCTCGAAAGACTTACTCGTAAGAGACTGTACAGAAGCCCACAACTGCATAGCCTCTCTCATAGTCGCTATGTTGAGTACATCGGCGTCGTCCTCCTTGTGAGTGACGATGATGTATCCCGCTCGTTTGATATCGTACCTCAACGTTCTTCTTTCGTCCCATTCCTGTCTCTCCATCGTAATCAAAAAGCGAATGGGCGCATAGATCAATCGGACTAAAGAAGCGGGTCATCGGGAGCATCCCCGCCTTCCCTTCCGATCTCGTCTTCAAACATGCGCATCAAAGTCGCGCTGCTTCCATCTATTCCCCAATAATCATCGTCTCCTAAGGGAGCGTGTGTGCACAAGTGATCGAAGGAAGAGGGAGAAGGCACCTTGTGAGGGCTCCCTTCCCCTCCCTCCACCTCTTTAATGACACTACACTGCCAGAGATCCCCCGAAGGCAATGGATAACCCCCCGAGGGGTCGCGACTCTTGGAGGACGAAAAAGACGACAAGCACCGACTTGAGAGGGATCGGATGTCGGGGGCAAAGGAGGGGGAGGGAGGGGAGAGGGAGAAGGAGGATCATGCGACTGTCTACTAGGGGACAATCACTCGACACACACTTATAAGGATGAATGGACTAGACTGACACAGGAGATAAGAGACAGACGGATACAATGGCGGTTATTGATATCGAGGGACACAAGAGAATTGCATAAGAAGGGATGCGATACGCCAAGAGGCTCTAGAAACTTGACCTATTTACAAAACACGCAGGATGGAGGATAGTTGATTGCCTAGGTTGTGAGTAAGTGGGAGTCGGTACAAACCTCCGAGTGGCGTAGAAGGGATCGGAGTCGTTGATGTGGAAGAGGGCGTCCAACTGACGCAGCTCCGTCCTCGCGAGGGCATCCGTCGGCGTGTACAACTCCAGCTCATCTTTCATGAACGCCTGAGAGTGCCTGCAAAGAACGCGAATTGAAAACGAAACTACGGCATAAATCGGAAGGGGAAAGATTGGGCAACGTTAGGAGAAAAGCTTCTATTGCTTTCTTGACTGGGTCTTCATTTATCTATTCCTATTTTTTAGTATTAATTGTACGCAGCGTTCTAGGAATACGGACCAGAAGAGTCCCGAGGAGAGTAGGAGGGTGATGAAGAGAGGAATGACGATGAAGGGAAGGGGACGGGACACGACGACGCCCGAGTAATCTGCGAAGAGCGACGAGAAACGACGCTCCACTGCGTCTACACGCATCCAACGAACACCGCCCTCTACTCCACGACCACTGAAGGGAAGAGGGACATGGAAGGGATGGCGAAGGGGCAAGGGTATGCACACGTCAAGGGCTCTACGTTCAAATAGACTCCAGAACGGCAATGTTGAATGGCATTTTCAAAATGAGGAACGATTAATGATAGCATGACAGTAAATAAAGTTTTGAGTTTAGAGAGGATAAATGAGGTAACTAAAGCAATGTGTTGAAAAAGGTAACAATTTGGTAAGTATCTAGAAAAGGGTCAGGTAGTCAAACAACTGGAGGTTCTAGTGAGAGCGGCAAAGGGATAGATACAACTGAAACCGTACGGAGACGATAGTGGAAGAAAGGCGCGAGAAGAAGGAGAACATAACAATGGAAAGGGAATATCCCGCGAGGATTCGAAGACCAAGGCTACAACGGATTCATAGAAAAGATTGCAGAATGACAAGATACTCAATTGACAGAGGCAGTAGATATATTTGGAACATACATGATGGTGATGGACATGGCATTTTCACATGCAGCAGATAAGGCATGAGCCATATAAGGCAGGAATTTAAATAATATAATACGCATAAGACAGGTATATGTACATGGACGCGCACAGTGGAACGACAGAGCAGAATACGGTATGCAAAGGAAAGGATTGATTTCAATACTGCCGTAGCCTGAAATCATGAGATCAGAAGAGAGCCAACTGAAAGACAATGGACATATGGTTGTGTGTACAAATATGAGAGTAATGGAACGAGAAGAAGAGGGAAGAGAAAGGAGACGAAGAGGTTGAAAGGTGTTTGGAATGAATGAATGAATGAATGAGACACATGCAGTGCAAGAGACGACAACGACACACAGGGAAGAGAGCACAATTGAGTGGAGTCGTGGAGGCGAGGGAGGGTATTGCGAGAGAATTCGGAGGGAATTCAACTGGGAAATCGGTGGAGGAACTAAGAAAAAGGAGCATAGGGAAAGGATTCAGGATGAGTGGAGGAAGAAGCCACAGACTACACGAGGTTATTGAGAATGGTTTCGTGTAGAGAAGAAGAGACGAAAAAGAAGTACAAGACAATATACGGGTGAAGAGGTGAAGAAGAAGAAAGAACATGAACAGAGAAGGACGGTGGCTAGAAGGGGGTGTCCCACAGTTACCCTCAGGGGACGAAGGAGGGGGAGGGATGGGGAGGGAGTGGGAGGGAGGGTTGGGGGAGGGAGGAGAGAGGGAGAGAGAGAACCGAGAGTTTCCGTCGGATGTCGGTGTGTGAAGAGAGAGAGAAAGGCCTGTCTCTGTGTCTCTCCTACCGTTCAGCCTTCCCTCCAAAGGACGAAGAAGCTTTTTGTGTCTCGACCTCCCTTCACAATCCCTCGAAGGAAGAGCGGCAGTTGATAGGACGAAGGACACTCACAAAAAGAGAAGGCAGACAACGCTACTATGATCCGTCCCTCTTGCAAAATGAGATGATGACGAAGGGATGGAAGTGATATTGGAGATGAAGAAGAGGATAGTGCAGGTTGGAAGGGAAGAAAGAAGTGGTATGAGGAAGGCAGTGATAAGGGAAGAAGAGGCAGGGATAGTAGCCCTGAGGGGAATGCACACTCGGAGTGTCTCTCTCGTTCTATATCTCGAGTGGATAACTTCATGCTGCGCTTCTTCTCACCGGTTTCTGTAGAGAGAACATGCGAGAGAGTAAGCAAGAGGGAGAGAGATAAGCCCGATTCCATCGCTCTTTTTCCCCTTTCCTGCCCTTCTTAGCTTCTATTCAATCGCTCCCCTTCCTATTCCTCATACACATACACTATTTGAACGTGCAAAAAGCACAGATCGAATAGCCTAAGGAGACCATTCGGATTGTCCCCTTCTCCTTGTCCCTCCCTCCTTCTCCCTCCACATATCTTTATTTCCCTCTCTCCCTCTTCTCCCTTTCCCTCTTGCCTTCTCCACCACTACATTAGAGTCATTCATACATATATGCAAACATGCCTTTTAAATCCCTTGTGATTACAGTAGTGGATGACGTATGTAGAGTGGAGAGAGATGTACTTTGGTTAAAAGCCCTCCCCTCTTGTATTTCCGTCGTAGATTGACCCTTGAGACACATTGACACTTCTTCCGTGAAGAAACAACAGTGGCTGGTGTGCTTGACTTGTGGCTACTACGAGGGAAGGGGGCGAGGGAGGGAGGGACAGAGAGGTAAAGGGAAGACTAGGGGGAAAGGGAGAGGAGTACTCACTCCCGATATACACACCGTTTGGATGAACGTGTCAAGCAGAAAAAGACACTGGCGATCTGCGTAAGAGGTCAAGAGAACGATGTAGACAGATCTTTTGAGGCGTCCTCTACTGAACGATGTTTCTTCGCGTTGCCAGGTAGTCATTTTCATTGTGGACAATTATACATTGCCTCAGGTTCATACATTTTCTAAAACTTCATTAGAAAATGCTTCAGTCCTGGATAAAATTGTCATGAAACGTTGAAATGGAAACTAAAAAAACTTGAAAACATTGAAACGCAAGAACAATATATTATAACAAAACACAAGAAGAAATTGAAAACGGAAAATGAAATTTTACAACTGGTCTAGCCAGAATCGTGGAAGTGTTAGTTTGAATTTTTTTGAAGCTTTCAAAACATTTTGGAAAGCAATATGAGATCACTCATTTTTTGCTTACTCTTTTCAGACCCCCTCCCCTTTCTTACTTGCTAAATTTTTTAAAGAAAAAAAGCACAAATAGATACCTAGGTCAACATGTGAATACATTCGCACACACAAATTTTTTCCCTAATTCCCTAGCATACGGCACCACCTCGAAATTCTAAAAAAATAGTAAAAATGAAGACGGCATTTTAGGGCAAGCAAGCGGGTACTTACGGCTGCATCCTCTGCACGCCGGTTCCTGTTAATCTCCTTGTCGAACCTGCCTTAGCCTGACATCCGAGGGCGAATAACTAAAAACAAGCTTTGTAACATCACGATATTCCCCCCTCCAAGTTTCCCTCCACTTTCTTACCGTAACCCTCCCCAATCCTGCCGGTACTGTGCAAACGATAAATAAATAAATAAATAAAATAAATAACAATGGATTAATATCGAACAACCGCGGCTGCCCTTCCCATGTAGATAGAAGTTTTGAACGTCAAGCATTGTCCTCATCCCCGTAGAGAAGATTTCGTTTTCATGTGAAGTATCTCTCAAGGACGAAAACGACGATGATTCCTCCTCTCTCCCCTTTCCCTTCTCACTCACTCTTCGTTCTTCATCCCATACGGTCGCATCTCTCCCATCCTCTCATGATATCTACTGTATCCAAACGTCGTAAATCCAGGGTGCGAGCCCCGAACTCTGGTAGTTCCGCCACACTAGGATACCAGAAAATTACACACTAGGATACTAGCTAGGATCCCAGTGAGAAAGTCGTTGGGATCCTAATGAGGAACCCCCTCCCCCCAGAGAAAACGAAAACTAGGAACCTAGTGAGGAGGTCATTGGTATCCTAGTAGGAACCCCCCCCCCCCCCACAGTATTCCCACCGAAAGGGGAAGTGCCAAATAGCGAATTGGCAACTAATTTTGAATTTACTCTTCTACGACTGAATGAATCTTCACCAAATTTTGGCAGCTCTTTGGACTGGTGGGGACGAGCTGACTCTTAAGTTTTTAAAGTAGTGAATTTTGGTTCATTTTTGCGGCCGCAGTGAGGATAGATCGCAGTGGGCACCGCCATTCGCTAATCGAAAGCTAGGAATGCTGCCCCCCCCCCCCTCCCCTCGCTCCGCTCATTCTTCAGTCCCATGCCACCAGAAGGTGTTATTTCGTAGTAATAGCAGTTTATAGCATAGTATTTAGCAATAAAATCATGACAATAAATATTACAATAAAATAAAATAATTATTTATTTTATTTTATTTTATTTCGTTTACGTCGGAGCGTGCTAGGTACGTGTACCTAGCACGCTACCCAATACCTTCTTTAGACCTAATACGTGTTTACGTATAAAGAAGAAATGATTTATAACATAATCAATAAAAATATAAACCACACTTGTATAGAACGAAATACGATCGTATTGCATCGTATTCCTACGCTACAGCACCAATAATTCTATAAGGTACAGTAACCCTGACTCTTAGGTAATTGTATAACGTAGACTACCTAACTCCAAGGTCATTCTATAAGGTACAGTAATCCTAACTCTATGGCAATAATCCTAACTCTATAAGCTACAGTAAACTTAATTCCCCTCCATCGTTGGCCATTCGATTGTCGAAGTCCGTCCCTTCAAGATGGGGGTCTCCGGTGGCCCACTTCGCTCTCACTAGGATCCTAATGGGGGACCATCCTCCCTCACTAGGATTCCAGTACTTGTCCCGGGTTGCCTCCCGCACACAGCATTCCTAGCGTTCGATTAGCGAAAAGCGGTTTCCGCCCATAGGATCCGATCCTGTGGGCGAACCAGTGAGTGGAAAATTATGAATTTAAATACTTAAGCTCGTCACAATGCGTTCAAGACGCTCTGAAAGTTTGATGCACTTTTGTTCAGCCATTGCTGAGTAAATTCAAAAACAGTGGACAATTCGCTATT
>LS822716.1:43057-72135 GCA_900490955.1 Micoletzkya japonica
GGGGGGGGGGGTGGTCAATGCCTTTCAGGGGCTCCTTCCCAGAACTGCGTGTGAGAGTGGTGCGGGTGCTTGAGAGAGAGCGACTGAGACTGACTGAGGGAGTTGAGTCTTGATTGCATTGCCATCGAGAAGGGCGATCGAGGCTTCACGAGGCGGGGTGAAGCGTATTTGGACACACGACTCCGTGCCCTTACCGTCCACCATCGGGATATCACGAAGCGGGCCTTACACAGCGATTGACCAGAAGGGGGACGGGGGGAGGGGGAAGTAGACACAAATTAAATAGCGAATTGAGAAACTAGGGGGGAACTAGAAAGACGAGATTTGAATGAATGAATAGACGGGGAGGATAGGTACAATATGAGCTGGTAGTCTACGGAACCATCTAGCAGTGCGAATGGCGAAAGAGTGATATCTAGTTGTCGGTCTTGTGAATGGAACGTGAATGCCAAAAGAGGTGTGTCTGTCTTTGGATGCAGTGTAAGTGTAGAACTCAGATCTGACTAAAGTTGAGTCTCCATCCATAATCCTCCTTGCCAGCACCAGGTCAGAAACAACTCTACGATGAGACAAACGAGTGAGGTTGAGAGAGGAAAGACGTTGATCGTAAGAGGGGAGGGACTGGGGATAGGAAGGAGAAGGGAAACAACGACAGTAGACTATGCGAGTGAATGCCTTCTGCACCTTCGAATTCGAGGTGATTGAGGACATAGATACGGAAACACTTGGTAAGTATCTCTGGAGAGTTTACAGAGACTGCCTTGAGAAGGGTGAACATAGAAATGTACGCCTTTTGGCAACGATCAGAAACAGAGGCTGATTTACGGAAGGAAGAGGTGACTTGCACACCAAGATCACGAATTTGAGGGAGGATAGAGAGGGGAGTGGAGGAAATGGAGTACGTGATAGGACAAGGGATAGAGGGAGGACCAAACGCCAAAAAGTTTGACATATTTCCGTTCCGAGTTTTCTCGATTCCTACCTGTGACGCACTCCTCTCCTTTGAGAAAACTTCATTTATCGGTTGTCTCGGACCTCTTTCAAAGTAATATGATGGTTTTGAAATAATAACGAACACCTATGATTTACACAAGGATTTGAAACTTTCTACAAGTATGTCAAACACCGTGACGCTTGTATTAATAAACCTCAACCAATATAAGATACAACTTATGGTAAGATATTTAGAAACTTAAAAATATGGTAAATTTTCAAGGAAAACGAGAAGATAGTATTTTTTAGAAGATAGCATCATAGTATTGTTTTTTTAAGTCCGTGAAGGAAGACGAGGTGAAGGAGTTCATCACAACCTATGATGAACACTGCACGGCGAAAAGCTTCTTCTCGTGAGAAGTGAAGGGACGAAGGAATCGGCTGATACTCACAGTCAATGAGATAAACACTGCCGTGACGAGAATTGAATCACATTATTCGCGGAGCTGGATCTAAATAGTGTGCGCATTCCATAAACTCCAACCAACATAGTGAATGTGCTCCATGCTCCATACCATTAAGATAAGTGTTACAACTGACAAGCCGTAACTTACAATTACAGTCAAAAACAGACAAAAATGGAGTTAAAAGTAATATCAACACGAGCTATGGTAGCGAAACACATATCTGACACGATCGAACCCCACCTGCTAACTATCGTAATCGTGCAACGTGCAGATTTCACCATTACAGAAGTCACGTACTTGCTCTTGCGGGTTTTTCGTGTTCGTCCTTACTGAAGACAATGTTTCGCTATTATTCTCGATTAGCCTTACATTTCTTGACTCAATTGTTCCCTTGACAGCCCTCCCGGTCGTTCTCAAGGCTTGCGACGGCGGCCGAGACGATTTCAAGGACACGGACACGGTCGTGAGGTGACTGTCACTTTCTCCCCGTATTATTTTCCTTCCTTTCTTTTCTCCAACCTTTGCACTTTCTCCCCAGCCTTTTCTTCTTCTAAATTTAGAGTCCGCAGAGCTCGTCTTTTTGTGTGATCCCAAGTACAGTATACAAATCTCGCACACGCAACGCACTCGGCGCACCAGCTTTTCAAGATTACCAGCTTATCTTTAGTGGCACGCGCTTATACTCGATGTCTGTTAGGGCCTACTATTTGTCCGATCAACATTTGTCATTCTTATTAGCGACTTATATACCAGCTCAATAGGCAATAACGGGGAAGTGTGGGGGACACAGGCATAACATGAATTATATCTTAGACGGTGCGTACACTGGGAGATGGTGTTGTCAATTCCTGATTATTGCGGTAGTCGGTGGCTCGGAGAAGTCCAGTTGATAGATATATTAAAGTTTTAAAGTAGTTTATTATTAGTAAAAGCTTCCAGTTACTATCAAGGTAGTTATCAGTACGGTAGTCAGGTAGTACGATAGTAAGGTCGGTAGTCAGTTCTACGTCCGTTCATACACTGGGGGGAGGGGGAGGTCGGCTCAGTACTAAGTGCAGTTCAAGTTTCTCACTGTTTCTTAAGTATCCTCTCTGTTCGTTTAGTCTCCTTTCAGCTTTTACGTGGTGAAAGTTGTCTACATAGCTGAAGTTATAGTTTTTCAGATCTCTATCAAGTTTCCTCATCCTTTTAGTTATGGCTGACAAGAGCTCAGTTTTGGGAAGTTTAAAATAGAAGATTTTTCCTACTATTAGTTTTACCGTCAGTCTTATCTTCTTTTCAGTTTTTCTGACCGCTAGGATGTTATATAGTTATCGGCATTTCCCAGTTTTTCGAGAGTATCGTCAGGTCCTAGTTTTCTATGGTTGAAGTACAGTCTTATATCCGGGAAATCAGTTGTCTCGAAGAAGTTAGAGATTTCATGTTTGGTTTCGATTATTGTTGCTGCTCTTAGTTGCATAGTTTCCTTATCAGAGAGTTTAACAACCAGGATGTGACACAGCGAACCAGCTTTCGTGGATTACTGTAGGTTTGTCACAGTGGGTTGCCTTTTGCCGGGGCGAAACTATGCTATATTTTATTTTTTCTTATTTTCTTTTCCATTTTCGTTATCAGCGCATGGAACTCAATAGGATAGAAATGGTTTTGAAACATTTCACTCAATTCGGTCTAACCCCTCTGCGGTTACCAATTTCCCCTCCTTTCTTCCATTTCACTTCTTCTCTTTATTAGTACATGAACATCGTGTAGCTCACGTATTTCCCCTTACATTTCCCTCCTTTCCCCAACACACGATTGAATCTACATTCATTCGTGAACATGTCCAACGGCCCAACAGATACTACAGGTTCCGCAGGAGTTGTCCACGAAAACCATACATGGGCACGCACCCTACCGTCGGGTCGTAGGCCCCTCTTTTTTGTCAGAAGCCTAACTTGGTAGTCATCACTTTATATAAGAAACCTTATTGGTACTCTATGAAAACCGCAATTTTTACTATGGTAAGCCCCAAATTTAAATAATTGTCGGTAACCTTGCCCACGTATGACTAAAACGGAACGATTTAATACTTTTGATTGACATAAGAAATTACTTCCGTTGATTACAACATCCAATTGAGCCCTTACGTGTTAGCCTGGCAGGGATTAGTAGAATCGTAGGAAAATTGAAGCCGAATAGGTAGATCAGTGTGCGTATTTGCAGACAGTTCGCAATCGTTTGCGTAGTTTTGGTCAACTCTCATGGAACTTGTAATAATTGGCCGATACAAACGGTGTTAACAACCGTTAACAACCATTTCCTTACAGTATCAGAAAAGACACGCGACACGTCGTCTCTCCCCTTCTCCTCCCTCAACGTCTTCCCTTGGCATATTCCAGGTATTTCTTCCCCTTTTCATTTATTTTATTTTATTTATTTATCGAATACGCCGTGAGGTGTGCGGCAGGTAGGAAATCTCTGGGGTAGGGGTAGGGGGATATCTTCACTTGAAAAAGAAAAGCTCTTCTAAGGGGACGGGGACGATGCTTGTCTTACAAGTCTGCTATGGGGATGGGCAGCCGCGGGAGAGAAGCAGAAGAAAAAAGGGGCAGACGAAATCGACTTAGGCTAGGGGACACCTCTGACTTGCCTAAGGTAAGAGGGGATTCATCACCTTATCCTCTTGGTGGTTGCGGGACGAAAGACGAGACGAAAGCCGACCGTCCGCGATGAGAGAATGAGGGAGAATGACAATGAGAATTTCTTGTTTTCTCAATAGATTTATTACTGTAAGCATATATGGTCCTCAAATTTTTACCACGACCGTTTATATGAGAAGAGCGAAGACATTAAAAATGCTTTACAAGCGGCATACTTCAATTCGCGATAACGCAGTTCAGTTTGCGATAAAAACGAGTCATTCCAAAGGTATTTGAGGCGTGACGCGTATGAACGCGCCCATTTTCGTGGTGAGAGTTGTCATACGGTAACCATTTTTTAAATTTTTTCCGTTACAGTATGCTGAAAGTATGTGCCGTTTTTAAATGTAGGTGCAAAACGGTCGTGTTTACATAACCAAAATCAGGAATCCTAACAAGCCTTTTACCTTTATGGTGCAGGCACCCATCCTAACGTCCAATCGGACAATCGCGCCCATGTATGACTGTAAAAGCCGGTGGTTGACACATTATATCGGTTCCGTGCGATACTCTCGAGAACTAAGAGGTATACCGTACATGGTGCATCTTTGCCTTGTGTAGACGCAAATTTTCGTGCTCAAGTTCCGGCGTGGCATCCGCGCATCCATAGCGCGTTCCATTCCCTTTTTAAGTGACAGTCATCTCATTCTCCCCTCCCCCATCAATCGATACATACAGTATCCGTCGCACATACAGTAACACGTGATTATTCAAGTAATTGAACCACCAACAGAACATACTACTGTCATCGAAGATTACTCGATTATTCGACACTACAGTAATCTTCAACCAACCTACAGTATCCCGAACCGACAATTACAGTAAACCGTATTACCGTAATACGTGATTGTCTAACGAATAGTTATCCAACACTTTCAGTAAATTGTTCGATAATTTATTTCTATCTATTTATCTACCGTAATCACACCGAGTTACCGTAACACTACCGTAGTCATTTCGGAACATATTGCAATTCGGAAGGCAAGTTTGACTGAAACGAGAAGGAGGCTGAGTTCAACAGCTACTTCCTCGACGTCAGCTCTCATCCTACGCAGTTTTGCACTGTGGAATGGGTGGAAAGCGAAGGCAAACTGACGTATCGAAGGATCGAAGAAGCAATACAGTCTAATAACAAACGGACCAATCTGTTGAAAGACAACGAACGAAAGAACAAGATCGAAGACTCGAAGTTGGAAAGAGCTCTCGAACAAACCAGCAATCAAGACATATCGATGAACGGAGACAATTCTTCCTCCACGCCTCAACACTTCATGTCGATGGTCACGCCGCTGGATATTACAATGTTCAGCGGAGCACGAGAAGACTGGCAACAGTACTGGACCATGTTCAAGGCCCTTGTACACGACAAGCCGGAGTTGTCGAACATCGAGAAGTTTGTGTATCTTCGGAATTCGCCATAGGCGGGCACGGTTGCAGGTACCGTGGTTGGGTGGCTTACTGCATAATTTTTCATGTATTCGTTAGCTCACTGCATAAGCATATCTTAGCGAAATTGTACCTCTGGTCGTTCCCGGAGATACTCAGGAGATAGGAGACATCCAGGGGAGCTTATATATTAGAAATAACAGGGCGTTGATTGAACCAAGATTGGAGATATCCAGGAGAATCGGGGAGATACCCAGGAGGCAAAAAAGGAGACACCCAGGAGGAATGAGCGCGGGGTTGCGCGCCGTTGAACCTATTTATTCATTTATTTTTATTTTACGTGTGTATATGTTTCATGTTTATCAAAATCGTGTTTCACCCATCAACAACTTGTTTCAGGCGTGCCCTGCACACGCTTGTCGGGAAATGGCTGATTGGAGGAGAGTCAGAATTGAGTAAGTTCTAAGAGTGTGTATCGTTTAATGCAATACTGAAACCTCTTAAATGGTTAAAATAAGAGTTGATTTGCAGCCTCATTGCAACCAGCTGCTGCCCCACAGCTGTTGCAACTACTCCGCGGGCCCGCACCCCGAGCCCCCTTCCATCACCACCGTCTCATGTGGATGACGAAGAAGAGGCAGAAGATACTAATAATGTAAGGAGATTTCGGGTACCAGAGTCTGATCTATGCGATGCCTGTACCTACATATGCACAAACAGGAACAGAGGTTAGTTAATTTTCCAGTTCTATTAAAGATCGCGTGACTTTCAAAAAGATGCAAATAAAGAGTTCGAAAGAAAGACGAATGAATGTTGATCCAGACGTGTAGAGTTGGGCGGCGATGTCTCTAAGTCAAGCCGTGAGCTGTGCAAATGACAAGAATATATAGCTGTAACCCAAACGTAGGTTATTGTTGTGAAATCAGAAGTCACTATTGCGAGAAAATTCAGAAAACTGTGACGGTTAGACCAATGACGTAGTAATCAAAACTTGGTTGACTTGCAGCCAACAAAACTAGTCTAGTACCTAGAACTTACAAAGTTATGGAATAAGAGTTATTGGACATCAAACAAACCGTACCATGTCTTTTAGGACCGCAAAGAAGCGCCACCTTCCATTTTGATCTCTTCAAGACCGCAACTTTTATCGTCCTTGTCTAATATTCGTTTGTGTTTATCGCTCAAATAATAATAAATGTCATTGTTCTGTTGTGTCTATGAGCCAAGCACGGGTGAAAAAGGTGACTCCCATGGGAACATTAGGAGATATCCAGGGAAGTCACTGAGAGATATCCAAGTGACTGGAAGTACCCAGGAGATACTTTGGAAACATCCCAGGGAGCTAAGTGGGTGTCTCCGTTTTGCTCCCCTGGGTGTCTCCGGGAACTACCGGAGACGATATCTATTATGTATGGGTGAACCACTGCAGTAAGTTACCGGCAGGCCCTGCCCACGTATGGAATTCGCTCAAGTCTCGAGCTCTCCAAATGATTCAATGCTTCGAATGCACAGAGGAAACATACACACGAGCTGTGAAGTCTCTTACAGATACATTTGACAATCCGAAGGATCGATTCGCTGCCGCTAAAGCGAAGCTGCGCAAGGCGGAAGCGAAATCGAATAATCCTGAAGATCAGCTGACACAGTGCTACGATCTTATGTCGATACTTGCAATCAGTGGAAACTCGACTGAGTTCACTGGAATGATGCTCGTACATGACTTTGATACAGAATGTGCTCCATGCTGAGTTAAGATAAGTGTAAAAGTCAGTTCTCGTCTAGGTTTGAAGGTAGCAAGTAATTGGCTATCAGTGGACACACAGTAATTGCCGTGTGAACAGTCGCTGTCTGTCTGTCTCATAATTCCCCCCATTCCCCCTTCCCCCTCCCTATTCCTTCCCTATCCCTCCCACCCTCCAGTCCGTGATCTACTTCTCAAGACTGTAATGGTCCGTTCCCTTCCAACGGATAATGAGAAGACATTCAAGCGATACCTTCTCATTTCGTTTGAACGAGTGACCATACAAAAACGTGTGTGTGTGTGTGTGTGTGTGTGTGTGTGTGTGTGTGTGTGTGTGTCAACGTTTTCCCTAAAGATAGCACTGTGCTAAGGTTTTTTTACGTTTCATCTCTCTATTAATGGCTATGCCTATACAGAAAGACTTATGTATAAAATATAACCATGAAAATGGTCCGTTTCTCGCTCTCTACACTGCACTTTTCTCTATAGAGTGGGTCTAAACTAGAAATGCTGGTAGACATCTCTTCAAATACGCAAAGTGTATGTGTTCCATTTCTCTGTTCCTCCCTCCATTTTATTCGTAGTATACGGACTTTTACCCTCGCATGCCCAAAGACTATGCGTCTCCAAACACCACACTCGCTTCCCTCTCAGGCACTGAGAACTGGTTACTCTCTCTCTCTCTCAACTCTCTCTCTATCTCCTCCCTTCTCCCCCTCCTTCCCTCCTCACGTCTCTCCACTTCCCTTATCCCTCTCCGCTCTCCTTCCCTTCGCTCTCTCCTCTTCCTTCCTCTCTTATATAATTGCAGGCCGAGTCTACAGTAGTCTCTTCGATCTCTTTCTCTCCTTCTTTCTCTAACTCGAGAGAAGAATGGAATGGAATAGTGTCACTGACATCACGACGAATCCATATACTTTATAGATCATTTGGCGTACGAGAAAAGGAAGGAAAGGAAGAATTCCGATTAGACCCTATAAGGAGTTGGGAGGTTCATGGAAGGAACAGTAAAGCTTTTAGGAGTCCATTGGAGGAGGAATGAGTAGTTATGATGAGGGGAATGGCGAGAGATAGAAGATATGGGGACTCTGGGAATGAATGAACGAACCGAGAAAGGGGAGAGGAGGAGGACGAATCCTAGAGGAAGAAGGGATACGGGGGGAATCCTAGATAGGGAAGGGACAGGACGACTAGAGGAAACGACAAGGAGAGGAGGCATGCTTCTCATACCAGTGAAGAGAGGGAGAGAATGGGGGAGGGATAAGGCTCACGGAGGGGATCTGGAGCTGTGGAGAATAGGGGGCGGTAGGTGAGAGGAGAGAAGGAAGAAAGAAGAAGGAAAGGGATGTTAGTAGTTACAGTAGGGTTGAGGGTAGTACGTATTGTAGTACATGTTCTGCATCATGAGGTTTGATTGGCCTGTCGGGTCGTGGAAGATTGCGGGAGGCTTCACCTGAGGAAGGGAGTTGATACGAGGGGGGAGAGAGAAGTGGGATGCACAACACTAATGGACGCACTTCGTTTACCAGTTGGCCTGTCGAATCGATGGAGGTGAGTGTGGAGAAGTCCTTGTTGTACGCACCCAACGACATGAGATGAGACGGGTTCATGAGACTCTCTGAACACTCTTGCTTATAGACATACTTGAAGACTCCCTCTACACTCTCTCCCACCTTGTGATGAGATGAGTGGTTGGACGATGGATCCAGCGGGAGGCAGAGTCCATGAGGGAGTGATGTCAGTGGAGACATCGGAGGGAATGGTGTTGGAGGGGAGGGAGGGGGCGACGGTGCCGGGAGTGGCCACACTCACTCCACTCAGCGTCGACGGGTCCGTGCCACAAGGAGTGTCCGAGCCTCAACAGGTTCTCTCATCCCTGTCTCTCCCTTCCCTTACCATCTCCAATCGACGACCCTCCCTCTCCTTCAGTATCCCTCTCTTCGTCATCCGACCCCGTCCTCTCTTCTCCTCCACTCCCTCCTCTTCCCTGTTTCTTGTGCTTCGATCGTCGGTTTTGGAACCATATCTTCACCTGTAAGAGAGTCTGTATGTACCTCCTTGTGTTCATCTCTTCCTCTCGTCATTCCCAGTCATTCGTCCCTCTCCTCCCCTGCTCTCTCACCCTCTTCTCTCCTATCTCTTTTCTCTCCTCGTGCAACAACTTCCCTCATGGCCCATTGGCCTCAAGAGAGAGTTGAGCATTTCTCAGCCAAAGAAGTAGTGAATAGGCGTTTCTCTCTCTTTCCTCTCTTTCTTCTTTCCCTCTTCCCTCTTCCCCTCAATCCCTCCCTCAACACGAGAACAATGCTTGTGGGTCGTACGGGTTACCGTACTCAACGGGAAGAGAGAGATGGATACTGCGATCTCAAGAGGGTTCAAGTACACGGGGTACGGTACGTGTGGGGGTATGGATTGACAGGGGGAAGAAAGGTGTGGGGAATGGGTGGCAGGTGGGGGATAGGAAGGGGGAGGAGGAAGAAGGATAGGGGAGACATCCCAGCTGGTGTGGAGATGCCGTATAGATGGCAGGGACTGAGACACACGCGAATCAACGCTTTTTTAGACTATTGGAAGGACGAAGGGGAGAGGGAAGGGAGAGGAGCGACGGGGGAAGAGAAGGATAAGGGAGGGAAAGGGGCATGAAATAGAGGGACTCACTAACTGTCTAGTGGGATGGAGAAAGTTTATTGGCCGTTTATGGGACGAGAGAGAAGACTAGGGATGTAGGTGAGAGATGGGAGAACAAAGGAAGGCAGGACTTGAATATTCTACTCTTATCTCACTTTATGATTGTTTCTACTTGGAAGGGCGGTGCTTCAAAGGAAAGGAACAAGAGGTGAAGAAGGAGAAGGGGAGGGATGCCATAGGAGGAAAGAGGGAACTAGTTAGACTGACTGTGCACTCACTCAGGCAGAAGGAAGAGTCACTGACAAAAGTATCGAGAGAGGGAGAGGCAGTTGAGAGGGAAGAATGAGAGAGGCAAGGGAAAGACCAAGTCGTCAGTGACCAGTACCGGTCATCGGTTGTCACTCAAGGCCCTTTACTGTTGACAGATCAAGGAGACGGTTCCATCTCAATTCATGACTGTGTCTGACAAGACTGAGACATGGAAATGGAGAGGGGGAAGGGATTGACAATGGACTGAGGGGGGAAGGTGTCCTTCCCTCGTTCCTCTCAACGAGAACTTGAAGAGACACAAACCGCCCTTCCCATGCAAAATACGAGCAGAAAAAGAGACGGCGCGGTACGGTTTGAGATCGACCTCGAGAGAGAAAGAGAGGGAGAATGAGGGAATGAAGTGAGGAGAGATAGGGCAGGATGACAAATGGACTAACAATTACCTGAGTTTGCGTGAGTCCCAGCTCGTTGGCCAGTTGCGCCCTTTCAGGAAGGGCCAGGTATTGCGTCCGTTGGAACCTCTTCTGGAGGGAAGCCAGTTGGGCTGACGAGTAGATTGTACGCGGCTTGCGAACCTGTAGAAGAGAAGATGGGGAGTTGTGGGAAGTGGAATAGGGGAGGAAAGGGTAGTGATGAGGGGAAGGGGGAAAGGCCATCTACGTACCTTCTTTCCTTTGCTGTTGATCTTCACTTCTCCTCCCTCGATGATCTTCGACGTCATCTGATCTACAATGTACCTCCTCTCATGGACAGACTCAAGTCTCCTCCGAAGGGTCAGAGGGGATGCAACAGCTGTAAGCTAACCACAGGTTGCCATCGGCTATCGGTTCCCTCTCATCCCCCTCCCTCATCCCCTCTAATCTCACTTCAAACGATTACTACGGTAACCCTTACCATCGGGACTGCTTCCATTCGTGGGATACATGAAGGAAGTTTGGTAGGAAGTCGACGTTGGAGGGAAGGTCTGAAATCACCGCTTATGGTGATGGGCCGTTTTGGAAGGTGCGTTTTGGAAGCAAACAGGAATGACTAAAAATGAGAGTTTATTTATTTATTTTTTTTTAGATCAATTGCATTCTGTACTATGGTTGTGGAGAAAAGGAATGCAATTGATCTTGCATTTTAAAAATAATAAAATCTCATTTTTAGTCATTCCTGTTTGCTTCCGAAACGCACCTTCCAAAACGACCCATCACCCCGCTTATTATTACTATATAGTATTGTTATCTTTTGTTTTGCCCAACCTATCACACTTCCCTAGGAATCTATCTACTGATGAACCCGCTTTGTCTACACAGGGACAGCAAAGTCTCTCGCCCCGTCGTCACAGCCAGTTACACGGTCTTTAGTGTGCCACAGGCAGAGCGGGGTCTATCGGGGGACATCCCACAGGGTTCACACCTCGTCGACGGCTTATCGACATGGGGACAATCCCTGTGGCGGAGCCTGGTGAGGGGGATGGGGAGGGGAGGGAGAAGACTCACGGAGTAGTAGGCCCCGTAGGGAGTAGTCATCGAGGGATTGAAGAGGACGGTGTTGTAGGAAGAAGCGGAGTTGGCGACGGAAGAGTAGAAGGAAGACGGTTCGGTGGAGGAGGAGAGGGCAGGCGGGTCCAGACACGGCTTCTGGTCCATGTCTAAGAAGGCCTCTGTTCCCGACATCTGAGGGAAGCGATCATCGGGGAGAGAGGGGGAAGGGAGATATCAGGGGGTATAGCAAGACGAGAACATCTGAGCAAGTGAGTGAATTGAGAACTCGATCGATCGAATGGAGTGAATGACAAGACAGAACCCTCATCGTCCCCTATCTATAATCTATCCCCCAATCCCCGCAACTAAATGCCTATTCTCTCTCCGATTCGACGGCACGCGCTGTCAACGTGCAAACTACGGCCAATTAAGATAATCGACGAACGGAATTGGCGGTTGAGAAGAGAGCGAAGAGACGGATTGAGGAGACTGAGGAAGAGGAGGAGAGAAGATGTACGAGATGAAGAATGGGGATGAATAGATAGGTGATAGATAGGATATGAAAGAGGAGTAAGAGGGACTAGTGAGGGGAGAGTAGTGAAAGGAGTGAGTGGAGGGGTCTCCTCGGAAGGAAGGGGAGACTCCTCCCCTCTACCGTGCTCTCTCCCCTACCCACACTCCCTCCCCCCTCCTCTCTGGCCCCGCCCCTTTCCTCCCATTGGCTGTCTCCATCCTGCAGTCCCTCCGACATCTCCGACTGCTGCATCTCCCGTTACTCCAGAACAGCTTCAACTCCCCCCTTCCCTTTCCCTTCCTTCCTCTTTCCCTCTTACACAATAGTCGACCTGTGAGATGAACCACAGATAATTAGTCCGATGGACACAACCAACAATTACGAGAGAAGCGATGACGAATGAAGAGAAGAGACGAAGACGACTGAGAAGAACGTCCCTCGAAGGTCCCCTCTACCTTGTAAGGGATTGAGGGAGGGAGAGAGAGAGAAGGGAATGATTGGCAGAAATTGGCGCTCGTTTCTCACAGCGAAGGAGCGACGATTGAGGGACGAAATGACACATAATTTGTGAATAGTTGTTAGTAATTTGGGTGGAGTGGAGGAGGAGCGAGGGGGACACAGAACGAAGGGTGTGCACACAGCGACAGGTCTCTGCTCGGACCCCGTCCCTCTTATCCCTCTTATCGCTTCCTCTTCGCTCATATCACCGTGTATACGTGTGCTGTCCTCGTAGATCACATACCTCGCTTCCCCCTCATTCCCTCCATCCCTCATTCCTCATCCTCCGTTCCCTTCCCTTCCCCTTATCTCACGTGGATATCACTCCGTTCCCTCACCTGTTCCATGTGTTGTCATGCATATCTGATGGACAGCTTAGACCCGTCATCCTTCCCCCCTTTCCCCCCTTCTCTTTTCTCATAGAGGGACAGATTGTAAAGCTAACGGTCCCACTCGTCTTTCATGTCCCCTCTGACCCCTATCGTTGCCTAATTTAGTACTCCTCTCGACTGTAAACTCTCCTCTCTTCTCATGCCCCTGTGAACCCTTCTTAATCGTATCCCCCTCTATTCCCTCTTATTCCTCAACTCTTAGCTTGTTCTCCTCAATCCCTCTCTGCTTGTCTCGGGAATGCCCCCCTCTCCGTCCCCTAAATTACTGTATCATTACCAGGTGATTGGGGTAATTTGGTCGTTGTGTGCAATAGGAGAGTATGCATTGCACCGCCTCTCGTCCCCCATTCCTTCATTCCTTTCTGTATGTATCCCTGTGTTCCTCCGACTTCTCCTCCTCTTCATATTCCTTCCTTCCTCCTTCTTCCCTTCTTCCCTCGTCCTTGCAGTGGCCTTCCCCCCTACCGTACCCTCTTTGTTGACATTTCTCTCTCGTCCCTTCCCTTCCCTTTCCCTTCTTCTTCTCCATTCCCTTCCATTCGGTGGTCTTTCTCACTCAAAAGACGACTTGTCACGTGAATCCACTCGGGTGATATATGTGTCCCCCGGTCACCGTTCCTTGACTACTTCACGGGTTACGGTAGTCGCTTAGTTGAAGTGAGAGTGTAGACAAGTGAATAGGAGGTGTTGGGGGCAGACGTTGATTGCGGGTTGCGAGAGGCTCTTTCCTTTCACTTCACACTTCGCGCGCTTCGCTAGATACTACCGGGGGACTTGAGACCTTGCTTGCTCTACGATAAATTTGAAATTTTTGGGAAACTGGATATAGTGAAGAACTGAGCTGATGAAATAGCCATAAGAATAGTTGGGGACCTTTAGCCCACCTCTATTCTCCCTTTTGGTTTCTCTCGTTCTCTCGATGGGAGGCTGTACACGACTCCCGCTGTGATTAGTACAATGAACATCGGACTTATTAGAGACCAGACCTTGACTGGAAGAAGACAAGGAAGGGGGAGGCTCTTGGATGGAAAGGGAGGCCTCCTAGGGAAGCGACTGATAAATCGCATTCGTGCCCGCTGCTCTTCGCTTCTTCGCTTCTTCTCGTATTCATTCACTAGAATATGCAGTCGCTTCCCTTTCCGAATGTGTGACAGACCGCCAAAGGAATCGACACTGCGCGCGTCAATTATAGCCTGAGGGGAGAGGAGTGACTGGGGGGGACTGAGATATGGAGACAATCGGGTAGTCTTGAGGTGGGAAATTCGCTACGAATTCCCTGCCAGTGCCAGCAGGCGAACGAATTCTATATCACTAAAAATACGGAACTCCAGGCTTCTAGGTAGTTTCCTTCTGGGTAATTTTTTGTTAACGGATTCAGTTCTACTAGGAATAGATTGTATTGGCTGGAATCTAGCAATACTCACTGTGAATGGAATGAGCCCGCTTCTCGACTCAGTCTTCCTCCCTTCATTCAAATACCTTTATACCTTCCGTCCAATCTTCAAACGGATACCGCCTAAAGGAACAATAGAGAATGCCTGCATCGGGTCCATAAAGGATTGGGAGAGAGAGTCGAGGTAGAGGTAGAGGGGGGGAGGGGGCATGGGATGAAGAGTGAGTGACTTTCCGGAAGGAGATAATCCATGGATTGACAGGAGACAGACAGCTCTGCTCTCGTCTTCTCCTTCTTTCCTCTTGTGACCCACTCTCAACTCTGCCCCCAATGAAGAACCACACACACGATACATTCTGTTGACATGTATCAATCTCGATCTACACAACACTTCGTATGTCAATGTCACAAGCCTTTCTCTCTGTATTCTCTGCCTCTTACCTCTCAACTCTCTCTCCCTGCCTCCCTCTCTTGTCTTCCCTCTGCAATTATCTCCACGCTCTCCCATACCAGTAGGCCATGCTCGGGTTTCGGCCTCGACAAGAATGAAGGAAATGAAAAGAGAAGAGAAGAGAAGGAATAGGGGAAGGGGGAGTACCGTACCCCTGTCACTTCCTATACTCATCGTGCCTTTATTTGCATAAGTGGATACGGTAACAAAGAGGGAGAGAGAGGGAGACCCTCGTATAGGGTTTAGGCAACTGGTTAGGGAAGGTGAGAGAAGAAGTTGGAAGGATGGCAGTAGTAGTGAAGGGAAGTGGAAGGTATGAAGAGGAAGGAGAGAAAGGGACATTGGAATGGGTCGTTATTGCTGATAGACTGCGAAGGCAGTGAAGACACATGGGCCATGCCATCATTCTATCCACTATCCCCTCTCTCCCTCTTCCCCCTCTATCCACCATTCTCTCTCACCTGCGTTCACCTCATCCATATTTCCATATGGCTCCATTCCATGACTTAACAGCTGGCAGCTATGAGCGAGTAATGAGATGAGTCTATCGAGAGAAGAGAGGAGAGGGGAGAGGGAGAATGAAATAGAGAGAGGAGAGAAGAATGGTTGACCTTGCTTGGACTGCTCTTACTTTCGACCCCACTTCCACAGGGACTCACTCACTCTTTCTCTCTCTTCCCCCACTTCCCCTCAATCTACCGTAATCCTCTTCGTTAGAGTTGTAAGACGTCAGAAGACGCTAAGCAGAAGTCTCTCCCTTCACACTCCATAATTACCTCTTCCCTCTAAACTCTCTCTTCTCTCTTTTCTCTCTCTACTATCTCGCTTATTCGAACGAAGTTTACTTTCTTCCGGTAATTAGAAGGACGGTGATGTTGAGATGAGAAGTGAGTAGCGGAAGGATACGGTATGAGGAATGAAGGGAGGGAAACATCGGAGGGAGAGATTCAGTTGGAGGTGGGAAGCACTGAATAACAAGAGGGGGTACAGCTAGAAGTGAGGGATATCAATGGATCGAGAATTGACTCGTTCTGTATAGGAAGGGAAGGTGTGTGATAGGGAAGACGGTGCATGCAAAGGGGAAGAGAATCGGTGAGATGAAGGGGAGTACAGGTGAGGGGTTACTCGAATAGCTCATTCTATGGCTCATTCCTCACCTCACCCCCCCCCCCCCAAACCTTAGACTCACCACCTGCGGGATGCCAGTGCACCGAGAGTCCGTCTTATCTCTTTCTCTCTAATAACTATCCTGATACTGACTGATCACACTGACTTCCTCACTAGCTACACTGATAAAACTATCCTCCTATCCTGTCCTTATAAAGGTCTCTAAAAATCTTGCATTTTAACAAAATGATTATATTGACTTTCGAAGGTTAGTCATGGGGTGCTATCTGTTATCTCTTCTAACTATCATTCTATCATCATATCCATCTACCCCCTAGATCCTTCCCCCACCTCTTCACCCGTATCCCCCTCCACTTCCTTCCTCCCTTCTCAATCCTCGTTGGAATATGTTTCACGACCGCTTCCTGCCAACGTTTCCTGCAATTATCTATCAGTCGGTCCACTCCATTCTTAGGACGAACAAAGAAGAGAGAGAGTGGCTTAGAAGAGGCAGCAGGGGACATACGGATTAGAATGTACCTGTGAAGGAGGGGGACGGAGGGAAGATAGGTGAAGGACCCTCTTGTGGCTTCGTGACGCGGTGAGGACACCACGACCGCTTAAATCAACGCGCACAAAACATTTAAAATGCACAGTGAGTGGCGAACCGCGACGCGTACGTGACGCGTATTGAGAATGGATCTTTAAGCCAAAATCTGACTACGGTATCAGCTCTCTAAAGGGAAGTTCTGTCCCACAGTTAGATGTAGGTTGTAATCGTACGTGGACACGACATGGGACGAGTTCCGGATTAGAATTATTCCAGATGGAGAACAACTAGAATCATAACGATAGTAGATGGTTATATCCGGGAATGGGAAAAGAGATTTAGGCTGGAAAAGCAACTGGCAGACTCGAGTTATCCAGTAGACATATCATTGAATTACGATACATGTGAGAGATAGATGAATGAGATGCAGCGCTGAGTGAGATGTTCCCCTGCATTCCCACTCACCTTCACACCTCGTGGTGGCTAATGGGTCGTACTAACTGATAATAGAACGAGTCAGCGGGATCCTCTCAGTCTCTTCTAGACACATTCTATCTACCCCTTCTAGCTCTCTAGTGTGCATTTAGTGCCTTTCTATAGATTTCACCAGCACACTTCAAGGGAACTATGAAATTCGGACACGGCTTGAATGAAGGAAAGTAATAGTAACTTCTTCCTTCGTGCCTTTACCTGTCCCGTTCCTTGCTTCCCTCCAGGAAGCATTCTCTCTCTTTCTTCCATAGACAGCTGACCTTCGATTGCGCAAGACGACAACAGAGAGAATGATGAGGAGAAGATAAGGGATACGGTAGGAGAGAGGATGGGAGAGGGGAGGAGAGGACATGCCTGGGGGAGATAGAGTGGGGTGGGGAGTGACGGAGAGATGGAGAGTAGCCTGAGGGCAGATGACGGAGATGTGGACTGGATAGATAAGATGCACTATCGAATGAGGGATTAGAGTTCTTCATTCACGAACTTTTTGTTACAACTTCATAACGAGTCCCGCTATTCACAACCGTACCCAGTCTATGGTTGATCTTTGATCTTTGATCTATCACTCAATCTTGGATCTATGACTCCTTCTCTTCTAATTCTATACCATCCTCTACTTCTTCTGGAATGGCTTCTTTGTGGAAGTTACGAATGAAGATATTCCTCAAATATATCCTCCATTTCCATTTCAACCGATAGCTTACCTTATTGGTCGAGATATGAATATATCCAGAATGAGTGAGATCTTGATCGCGACTACACCCGCACACAGCACAGCATACACCTAGAAAGAACCGAATACAGGGGGTTACGGTAGCTCTATCGACAACTGAACTGCCTCTCGTCTTGCCGTTGCTTTTCGTTGTTTCATGTGATCGGTATCTATACTCTCCCCTGTTGCTTCCCTTCTATCTCAGTTTCAGCTCCTGCCATCTCCCTCGACATCTGTTACAGTCGTTCTTATTCCATTCTACTATATCCGACAGGTAGGTCAGAGGAGGGGCAGATGGTGGCAGGACTGCATTGCGTCTTTCCCTTTTCTACCTCCGTCCTTCTCCTCTTCCCTCTCTTTTCTACCTCCCTCTCCCTTCCCTCTCTCTCCCTCCTTCTCTATCCCATGCACGGTCCTCTCTCTCAAGGCAAGAAACTGCAGGAAGTCCCTCAAAAACAGTTCATAATGAGGTGCCGAAAGAGCGTGCAAAAACAGTTGAGAGAGTGCGCCAATGTCGACCTTTCCACTACAACTCTCACCTCCATTTCCCCTTTAGGGATCGGTAACTTTATGAATCTAGATAGGTTGTAACATCGATAACGCTTTTCTGACTGATGGTAAGATGTGAAATTAACCGTGCTCCAATGTGTAGCGAAAGATGGTCGATGCAGTGCAGAGTAGAAGTGGAGAATTAGGGGTTCGGAGATGATTAGAGCAGGGATAATCTGAAAGAATGATCCATAAATCAAATAGTACGTCGGATCCGACGTAACCAAGGCACTTTTTGCCGTTAAAATTTGGAGAATCAGGGAACTTTGGCAGCCAAATTCATCAGTCTATGTAAAAATATGATGGATTTTGAGCTTTTTAGTGTGAATCAAGGCTTGTCTATCCCCTTCTCCATTAAAGGGACATGGAAGTGATTTTCAAGTGAAGCTTGTATGAAAGATTTTGTCGTAATTAGTATAAAACCAAAAGGAAAAATAATAAAAATTAATAGTATTCGAGAAATGATTTTTTGAAATTTTGCCCAACGACGACGCTACTGTGTTTAGCGAAAGGAATTAAGCCAAAAGCGACATTCTTCTCTACGACGGAAGCCCGGAACGAAAAAAATGAAACATGCGATTTTCGAGGTATTTCTTGGATTTTTTATTGTCACTATGTTTTTCCTCACCTTTTGAAACCTTAAAAGAATTTTCATCGAATTTTAAAACTTTTGGTTAGAGGCCGCTTCCTCCCTTTAAAGAATCAATGCACTTTAAAATTCAACGACGTTACTATTTGATCTATGGGATGATCAGTACGAGTTGATTACGAAGATAACCTACTCGCTTAGCAAGTGGAGAAAACAGTCGCCATCCGAGAAAGGCTTCGATAGTTTCTGCAAGATATTGGTATTGATGAGAGTTACCGCGAGTCAGACACGTATTTCGATATTAAATCCGTTCAAGCCTATGGTATTTGTAATAATGAACCTACGGTCTCGTGTAGTTGAGTATGCTTACCGAATCCGGGACACGTGCATAGGAAAGCGAGAGAGAGAAGAGAGAAGGCCCAAAGGGGACGGTGGACCGCGCCGTAGAAGGATAGGGCCAGGGGGTGCACTGCAGAATAGGATAGACACTTTCATCCATCGGAGCTAGAGGTGGATAGAACTACACCAGGCAATTGCATCTAACAATATATAATTGATTTCGCTTCAGCTTGGATGCTTACTGTAGGATCCCTTGGAGTAGTTGAAGAGGAAGAAGGAGACGAAGAGAGCACAACCTCCAGCGAGTAGAGCGAGACACAGACGGAGAAACTGAAGGGACCATCGGGGACTATTTGGAAGACGGGGGGGGGGTTGGAGTCAGAGAGGTATGTCCTTAGCAAGAGATTAGAGGACGTAATAGTGGGGAACTGACGGCATCCGGATTCCGTCGTGGAATGAGAGCGAAGAGAAGACCGACCATGGCTGATGATAACCTGGAGAAGAGCGATTGGACGAGGGAATATAGAGAGGAAAAGGGTTTTCTGACTGCGAACCTCGCAATGGGATTGATGACTACGTAGTCGAGGAGAGCTTGCATTTTGGCACGTCTGTAATGACTACTGAACAAGGAGTAGACGACTGATCAAGGCTGAGAGAGGGACAACTGAGGAGAACACAAGAAACAGAGGGAAATAAGGAAGGCGTGAAATGAGAAGAAAGGTGAGAAACTCGCTCGATGGGTTCTGCTGTGAGAAGGGGAGCAGGAGGGAGGTCGTTGATGTAGATGATGAGGAAGGAATAGAGGATGGAGATGGACAGGGACACTCCACAGATGATCTGAGAGGGCGGTTCAAGGATTCATGAACACTATCCTTTAAATACTTTCCCGTAACGGTTACTCTTTTTTTGAACTCTCACTATAAAATATACAGATTTGACACACAAGTATGAAAATTAGTACAATTCTTTCGTTTTGGAGTTGTGAGCTCTATTGGAAGAAAGTTAGTAGAAGTACTGACGATGGTCAATCTGTAGTTATTCTTCGCGACGAAACAGAGAATGGTGATGAGAGCGAAGTACCATGTCATAAGGGACACGACATACCCGAAGTCCAGGCACTACAAGCATTCTGTTTCAAACTGTCTATCTTGAAGTCCATCTACGGAATTACCGTATCCTCTACGGAGAGGAAGTTGATGAAGAGAAGATTCTTCCACCACGACTGAGCACATCGTTGACTCTTTACAAGAGATCTATGAGACAATATGGATGCCCAACTCACAATATCACCGTGAATCCACATTGGACCGGAAGTGGCATAGGGAAAGAGAATGGTCATGTATAAAACGAGGAAGGCATACACAGGCCAGAATCTGGAAGAGATGTTGTTTAGGGCAATCCAATATAGGTGGATATCGGAGACCTCAGCAAAGCGTTCAGGATAACGAGACCAGCTTCCTTCAGAGTGTTGATATGGCCATGCATAAGAGACGCCGTAAGAAAGCATGTGAGAGCTGGAGATGGAGATGGATATTACAGTGCTGAGAAAGAGAATCTAACCAATGAGTCCATCCGTTTGATATGAGTAGTTGTTGATGAAATGAGCGAATGGATTGCTGATTTCATCGAAGGCAAAAGCGACGTTCTCTGAAGAGGTGGAGTTGGAAGAAGAGATAAGCAACTTCGTACCAATGTAAGGGAGCATCATATTGTATACGTTCCCTGCTATCAACATCATGTACGAACACACGAGAAGACCGTGGATGACGTGCAGACTAAAGAGCTTTTCGTAACAAGATTTTAAGATCTCCGGTCTCCTACCGGAACACCGCTGGCGTACCGGAGCACCAGCGGTGCTACGGAAGTAGTACGAGATCGGAATTTCTGTCGGAACACCGGTGGTGCTCCATTCGTACTACAGCGTAAACCCGGCTGGGCTAGGCCGCGCTGTTGGGATACATGGCCTCCATTAAGATAGCCTCACTCTCTCAACCGGCCGGTTTGCCCACAGCCCAGTGTGCTTGCACCCTGATTCAAATTCTGAAGACATAGGTGAGAGAAGAAGGAGCGGAGCACCACAGGCGTATTTCGGAACACCGACGGTGCACGTCGGAACACCGGACGGAACATGGCCGGAACACCGGGCGTGTTATACGGCGTTCCGGAGATGTTGCGACCGGTGTTCCGCCAGGAGACCGGAGATTTAATTATTATAATTATTAAGATTTTAAGATTGATAGAACTGTACTCTTCTTTGCTTGCTAGATAAGTAAAGGATGATCGGATACCCGATATCATGGTTCCTTTTCGTCGATAGTGTCCGTTTTCCGTTGACGCTCGTGTTGAACTTGTGAAACCAATCGGGAGCTGTGAAGATACAAATAATTTGTCACAGTAAGACAAGAACAACTTACCCCAATCTTTGCCGGACAGGAACGTCATGATCCATATGAAGGCTTTCCACACGAGAATCACCGTCCTATGAGAGATGATATAGGTGACCGATAGAACAACCCCCTTCTCACTCACAATAGAGCAGTAGCTCCCCACGATATCTCCTCTTCGTGCTCACACGACACTCGCACCTTATACGGAGCATAGGCTGAAGAGAAGTACAGTTCACGATACTTCTTTCTACCGTACCCCTTGCAATAGCTTCCAACTCGTACTCCTTGCATTCGATGGGAGCACAGACTCCGTAGATGATCTCGAGGGGGTCAGTCTGGGGACAACCCGCTTCTACAAGGGAATCGGGCACCTGAATGGGATATGGAAAGATTAAACGGCCAGGCAGTCGAAATAGAACTAACCTCCAGTCGAACCCAGCAATACTGTCCATGGAACTTTTTGCCACTGAAAAGCCTGTGCTTTGAAAGATTTCAGGACTAATTTGGGAAGGGAATCTTACTCATTTAGTGAGTGGCATATCTCATAGTCTCCAAGCCAATAATAGTTTCCCTCACTGATTCCATGTGGCGGCTTTCCGATCGAATCGAACCCTGATGTGCACATATTCATTTAACCTATCGTGTAAAGAGTTTCAGAAGGGAACGGGAAACTCTCTTTCACCTATGTTTCACATAGCTTTATAATTAGTTGTTATTTGCCTGAGTAAGATATTTGCGAAGGGAACATTCTCCCTCTCTGTTCCCTTCGCGTGCGGTTCGCTCTCTCCTTTTCGTCTCTCAACCAAGAGTAATCCCACGCAGTTTCTACCAAGGATAAGAAGGAAGAATCCTCCCCTCTGAAGACTTGGCGTACGAGGGGAGTACGCGCCAATCGAGGATCAAGAGACTACTCAAGATTCGTCGTCACCTCGGACTGAGTGGGTTTATTTGAAGAAGATTTGAAGTTCCTAACCTCTCCTATCTAAATCAAATGTCCCTCCTTTGGACCTCAAAACTGTAACTGTAATGCCCAGAAACATAACTACAACTGATGCAGCCCGTTCTCTAGTCGTCGCTTACACTGAATAACCCAGAAGTTGTCTGGTTTGCTCCTCTCGCACTTGGAACATTGTTCCGTGTCTTCTGGTCCGGGACATCCCTTGTGATAAGCATCGATAAGAGCATCGGCCGAACACAGAATCTTCGATATTCCACTGCGACACGTCTCTGATAGCTAATGTACAGAAAACATCCATTTGATCACATTTGTCGATCATCTATTGTCGGTCCTCGTATTCGTTCCGCGCATTCTTGACTGGACTTGCGTTATTTAGCATAAGTGCTCAGCCAAAAGTGCAAATATTATTAAAGGGACATGGAAGTGATTTTGAAGTGAAGCTTATATGAAAGATCTTGTCGTAATTTGTATAAAAACAAAAGGAAAAATAATAAAAATTAATAGTATTCGAGAAATGATTTTTTGAAATTTCGCCCAACGACGATGCTACTGTGTTTAGCGAAAGGAATTAAGCCAAAAGCGACATTCTTCTCAACGACGGAACCCCGGAACGAAAAAATAAAACATGCAATTTTCGAGTTTTTTCTTTGATTTTTTTATTGTCATTATGTTTTTCATCACATTTTGATACCTTAGAAGAATTTTCAACGAATTTTAAAACTTTTGATTAGAGGCTGCTTCCTCCCTTTAAAGGAAAGCGAACGTTGAGAGAGCTGCGCAGTTCTTTCCGCTAACCACCGTGAAACTTCAGCCGGAGCCGGGCTTTAGCCTAAGCTGGCACTTTGCCAAGAGAGTTTCACAGCATTTAGCGGAGGGCACTGCAAAGATTTCTCAACGTTACTTTTCCTCCAATAATAACCAACGGAACACGGAATCATTACCGTCGGAACGCAAATTTAAATGAGAGGATCGACAATATATGAAGTTGAATGAAATGATAGAAATGGCTAAATGGTTGTTTCCCGAATGTCCTTATTGAGGGAAGGGGTTGATTGTGAGGGGGACAACATACACATTAAGAATGTTGACACAAGAAGAGTGAGGGTGGACACCTACCTTGTACGGGCAGCCACTGAGTCAGATTGCAGAACTGGGGAACTGACTCCGTCTCTATCTGAACCGTGCTTTCCAAGACTACAAACTGCTATGTGTAAGGGCTTGTACTAACGACCACCAAGTTCGATTAAATCATGAGTTCTTCCTCTCTGAAAGCCCGGAAACTCTTCACTGTTTATGGCCCTAGTTAATATCGCCTAGCCCCCTAACGGTCTAAGGGGTTCACAGACCGAGCCCGAATGGTTCGTGGAGTATTAACCCCGTTCCCTCTTATCCCCCTTATACCTCCCTTTCTCCCTCCTCAATCTCGCCCCTTTTCCTCTCGAACCCATTCACTCATGTTTCTTGACAGCGGGTCATCACGCAATGAGATGTTATCTATGAGAGAGACAAAGAAAGAAAGCATTGCGAGCACTATTCGAGAGGGAAGAGAAGAGAAAAAGGAAGGGGAAGACGAAGATACGAACCTTGGGAAGGGAGGGGATCTTGAATTGATCTAGTGGACGAGGACGAGGAGGAACCCGAAGAGGACAGAGAACACAGCAAAGGGAGACGAGGGGGAGGGACGAGAGGAGGGACAATCTCATCCCTCGGACGAATCTGAAGGGAAGAGGGAGAGGGAAGAGGCAGAGAGCGAAGGGAACAGGCGAACAGTCATAAAGGAAATGAGGGAGACAAGAGAGAGTAAAGGGGGAAAGGGAAGAAATGGTCCGTAGTCTAATCCACTCATCGATTCTCTCTACAAGGAAAGGCTTAGTTGTGAGTGACAGTCAGAATGTACCTTGACTCTTCGAGGGAAGAGAGAGAGGTAATGAATAAGGAGAGGGACACTACGAGGGAAAGAGAGAGGGAGAGGTAAGAGAGAAAGAGGGTCTCTTATCAATATACACATGGTGAGGACTCCATGGTGAAGAGACAGAAGGATGAATGGAAGGGGAAAGGAGGAAGGGGATGAAGAGGTTCAAGTGGGGTGATCATTATCGAGGGAAGGGATTCGATTAGGTAAGACGAGAGGAGGGAGTTATGATGAGGAGAGAATGCAAATTAAAGATTCTTCATATTTCAATCGCCAATCAAATGAGAACTGCATGGAGTACAGAAAAATGATGAAGTACATCTTTTGAAATAAAAAAATCGATTGACAGTGTCTATAAACAAGCGAGTAGATTCGTAAATACTTGCTATGGAATGCAATACATGCAGCCAGCGCAAAAACAACACCTTTGGACCTTTCCCAATGAGAGAGGAGAAGGAGAGAAACAAACTAACACCTTTTACTCCTTTTTCTGCATTTCTTCTCTAATCGTCGATCACACGAGCGCAACACAAATGACTAATCTCTCTCTCTCTCCCCGTCATCTCTAATTATTTCTTCGGCTTATTCACTCTCGACTGTTTTTTGATCTTATCTCTCTGCAAGGAATAAGCAGCTTTGCAGTCTCCATATGATCAACGCGAAAGTTCATCGTAAGATGTTTCGAAGGAAGAAAGGAAAAGGAAGGGGGAGGGGAGGGAAGATTATTCGAAGTCGAAGGGAATCGTCACGATCTCTTGGTCCCTTAGTGGTAACTCCTTGAACAGGACTGCTGCGTCCTCAAATATAACAGTTTTTTCATTAATGGCTACGATTGTGAACCAACTGAACCATTTCGAAACAAGCGAAACAAGCACAGCGAAATTTCATCGCATAGTGACCAAATGTGCAAACCCATTCCCCATTCAAACACTGAATAAGGTACTAACAAGGGAAGGGCAAATAGTTATCATCAGATCCAGATATGAGACCACCACCATTGGATAGAGCACAGAAAGATTAGTTGATCCTGAGAAAATTAGCTGCCGACGTCCACACATCTTCGAGAAATCCGACGTCAAAGCTCTCTTTCTCGAAGATGTGTGGACGTCGGCAGCTAATTTTCCCCGACCAAGTCTCGACTACGGGTTCCTCTACCCCAGCCCCGGCGGCACTAGAACAACGGATCGGCGGTGCAGTAAGGAAGAGGTGGGACTGGGATGCGGTAGCATTGGTTCGGTTCCCCGCAGGTGGAAAACTTTTTGCAAGTCTCTCGGACTTGTGATTTTCAATTTTTTTGGGTTACGATCTGTGAAAAGTGCGGATGAAGAATGAGATCCGGTGCTTCTCTGACACTCGCTCGCCAGAGACTAGGCTGTCACCAGAGTTCTCTTTCATAGGGGTCGAAAATTTGATAACACAGAATGGGATCTCGTGGAATTATAGTGTAAGTCTTCTTTGAAACGTTTTCCGTAATTTTTTAAGAAATGAAAAGAAAAACTTGAAAATCACAAGTCCGAGAGACTTGCAAAAAGTTTGCCACCGCGGGGAACCGAACCAATAGGCTACCGCACACCAGTCCTACTTCTTCCCTGTTGCGCTGCCGACCAGTTGTTCTAGTGCCGCCGGCTGGGGTAGAGGAACCCGTAGTCGAGACTTGGTCGGGACCGTATAGAATCCTTCGAAATGTTTGACGTCTGATTTCTCGAAGATGTGTGGACGTCGGCAGCTACTTTTCTCAGGATCTACTAATCTTTCTGTGCTCTATCCAATGGTGGTGGTCTCATATCTGGATCTGATGATAACTATTTGCCCTTCCCTTGTAAGTACCTATCCCCCACCTTGTCCTCGGGCGAAGCATTGGCTATCAAGAGAACCATGCGATCCTTCTTCACCTTCTCATCAACTATTCGTCGTATCTATGCAGTAATCTTCTCCTTTACAGCACTCCTCACATCCTACCATAATCTCCATTTGTTTCCCTGCCTCGACAAAGCTCACTCCAGGATCGATACGGTAGGTGACATTATCCGAGCACTTCACCTTCACGACAACTCGGTGTGAAGTGTTGTTCGATACCTCAATTCGTCTTTTACTATCTTCTTATTACTTCCCATAGAGATATAGGACCGATTCATTTTTCTATCTATATTTTTATATTTTCTTTTTTTCATTTTATACTTCATACGTATCGTATCCCCAATCCCCATTCACCTTCACTTTTCTGTCTCCTTTTCCCTTCGTCCATTTCAATCTCGTCGGATTGATAAGAACATCATTCTCTGAACCTGCATAATCAGAACTTCAGATAGCACTTTGGCAAGAAGCTTATGAAAACTGTATCAGAAACTGTATATAATAGTATACAGTTTCTGATACAGTTAGTAATAACTCTTGCATATATATTACTCTTTCATTATATGTTCTCTAACCTCGTTTGTCCGAGTCTTCTCTCCCAGTTTCATCCTTGTCCTTCTTATCTTCTCCTGCCTTCTCCTTTTCCTTCTTCTCCTCATTCCCCTTATCCCTCTCCTTTTTCTCTTCATTTCCCTTTTCTTCTTTCGCTTCTTTCCCTTCTTCTACCTTCTTCTCCTCCTCCTTTTCCGATACCATTGTCTCTTCGTTTAGTGACTCATCGTTTTTATTCTGAAATGGTTCAATCGTTTTTTTTAATATTAACGTAACGTAATACGATTTTCAGTGAAACATACTTCGCTTTCGATGCTCTTCAATCCATCTTGTTTCTCCTCTCCCTAAATTGTCTCACTCCTTCCCCCTCATCTCATTGCTTACCTTTCCTTCCTTCGTCGTCACATCCACCTTCTCTCCTTTTTCTTCCTTTCCCATCTTCTCTCCTTTTTCCACTTTCTCATTCCGTTTTCCATTCTGAATTTCCCGTTACAGATCCTCGTATTCAAATTTTCGTTTCGCGCATTCTTGATTGGACTTGCGTTATTTAGCATAAGTGCACAGACACACGTGCAAATAACCAACGGAAGACGAAATCGTTTCCGTCGGAACACGAATTCGAATGCGAGGATCGACAATACCTATATATAAAAATTAAAATTTCAACCTCTTAAAGAGAGGAAAAAAGTTCAACCTCTTCTTCTTTTTTTTCTTCGCCTTTTACAGCCGTTTTCTTCTGATCTGCACTTTCCGCTTTTGCTGCTACACACATGGGATCTTCGGTACCTGAAACTATTACGTTTGTATGTATGAGTTTATTTTTTACGAACTATCTATAGCTTACAAATTATAGTACGCGATCATAGACATTCGTGTATTTACGCTCTCTCTTCTCCACATATATAGCAAAGAGTACCTTTGATTCGTTTGCAGAATAGAACTATCCACGAAGCGATGAGAATTGTATGGAATACAACAAAGAGAAGCATGGAAGGGCGACCGTATGAGAAGGGAACAAGAGGGACGAGTGAATGGGGATAGATAAGGGGAGAAAGTGGGGGGAGAGAAGATGCGACTGGGAATGCATTCAAATATTTAGAGACCGCACCGGGCAACTTATGGTGTGACCCAAATACAGTATACTGGGAATTCTGACAAACCTCGTCCTCGACGCACGCCTCGCACCATTAATTTTCTAAACTGTTCAAACACGCTATGTCAAGCGCCCAGTCCCGCCCATTTGTGGTGTAGTTTGGTGGTGCCTCGCGTGCAGTCCTTTCTGTTATTTACATTCATCACCGATTACTGTAGCCACACCGATTTCCTCTCTAATCGTTGCGAAAACCATCGAATATCAGCGATTTTTTCCGTCAACAGCGTTCAAATAATGAGAAACAGCTAGGTAGTACGCGTGATGGCTTTCAAGCCGTGTACAAGACGTCGAAATCTTTACTCATTGTCATCCAGTGTCAAAAATACGAAGGTAAAGGAAAGGTGATATTGATAAGTATGCCGTCGATTATATTTTCTTGTCCGAAGGTCACGATGCACAGAATGAAGATCGTAGGTATCTCCTGAATATTTAGCTCATTGAATAAACACAGCAAAGGAATGAAAGTAGCATCATCTCACGGACCAAGTTCACTTACTTCTCGTGAAGAAGAGCCAGCATCTGCAGTTCACGCTACTCTTCACGAAATTCTCTGTGATATGGATTATGTTCCGGGAACGTCCTAATTGTTAAGGAAATTCGGTTCATTTAATTCCTAATACATAACTCAGCCAGACCGAATATCTCCTAATTATGAGTATCTCTGCCTCTCCCAATTCTACACACACTCCCAATTTTACGTACTTACGTTTTTCATCTACCCGTAGTTCGATGTCTCACCATGCATGGCCATGGGAATAGAAGACTTGTCCGGGAAAACTCATCATAATTCACAACGTTCATGTAGCCTCCGATTTCGTTCATCATAGATACACGTCACATTAATAAAGCAGGAACTTAGTTCTGAAAGCGAAATTGCACAAAACACCGAAATAGCAAACCATTCGAACACAGTGATTCGACCCTAAAGGGAGTGCGGCGTTATGACGTTTAGAAAACGTCGTCCGCGCCGTGCACTCACAGACACACCACGGCCTACTCTCTAAAGGAAATTTTGGCGTTCGCGCACCAGTTTATCAATTTACTTCCGGTTTTTTGCCTTTATTTGTTGAATATTAGGGAAAGTTTCGTATATTCAAAAGATCT
>LS826744.1:29700-58348 GCA_900490955.1 Micoletzkya japonica
GTTATATGCTCAATTTGATTGTTTTTCGAATGGTGAAAACCGGATCGGAAAATATTGAGGTTGAGAGAAATTACGGGCGCAGACATAACGGCCGTTTACTTTGTGCGTCCTCTCACCCATTTCTTTTGCATGTTAAGGAACATGTGTTTTGCCACCTTGGATTTTGCCCAATTCGACATATATGATGCATAATTTTATGAGGAATCCGAATCTGCCATAAAATTCGCCGGCCCGGCACTTTGAAATGGTGTAACGGTCGAGTTTAAAGAAACTCGAAAAAAATGCATTTTTTAAAACTGAATAACTTTTTTCGGCATTAACGAATTTGCGGCTTCTAAAAAGTATTCGAAGCAGCGCAACATTATCTATCGAATGCAAATAACCATTTTGAACAATTTTGTATTTGAAGAAAGTTATCGATAACATACCGAAAACGTGGAATTTCGTCATTATCTCGCTCAAAAAATTCTAAAAATAAACGGACTATACCGTTGAAATCAGCGTGAAAAATTGACCCAGAACATGTGATTTTTCGCTCACACTTTCCTAATACCGTGGGGTCTCGACCCTACGGCGTGTCATATAATCGTTCCGGTTGTAGCGCTGATTCCGGTGCCTTTCAATGCGATGTAATCAACTTCTAGTGTGCATCATGAGAAAGATGTTACTGATCTAAGAACCATATCCATGTTTCTGATATTTTTTTGGAGTAAAATGGCACCGTTTCAAAGGGCAAAAAATTCGCTAAACATCGTAGCTAAACAGCGGAATCACGAATTATACGTTCCGTTTTACTCGACCATAGAACACCTGTGTTTTTGGGAAGCATCCATTTCATCAAACCGGTCCTTTCATCGTATCCTAATCAAGGTTGATGAAATGACCGATTTGATGAAATGGTGGCTTCCGCGTGTTTTTGCTCTTACGATAGCCACTAGATCCTTTATCGTACACTGAGAAGCGACTGTTGCCGAGTATCTCTGTCAACCGCACTACGGGGAGTCTTCCATCTCTCCCCTCTCCTCCCCTCCCCGTAGTCTCCGCTCCGCGCTCACATTCCCCGCGCGGTGCACAGCTCTTCGTACTTGCCGAGAAACTCCTTGACCTCGTCGGCCGTCACCACCTGCGCATCATCAGTGTGTCACCACGCGTCCGATCGCATGCGATGCGTCTGGCGCGGTTACCATATTCGCTAGCAGTTTTCAAGCTCTATTCTGGTATTTTAGTAATACTAAAATAAAAAAAAACGAATTAATAAATCATCTCCAACCATCCTGCTCAGGGCGATGTCGACGAGGACTTTGTGCACGAAGACGTACTGCATGTCCGTCTGGATCGAGCCATGCCGTCGCATGCGTAGGTCCACGAGTAACTGCACGAGGACGAGCATTGATGGAGGTCAATCATTTAAAGAAAAATAATACTGGTACTATATCATAGCGTGCAACTGAATGAGGAAATGATGGTGTGGGCATACAGTACGCTCTCCTTCATGCGCTCGTTTTTGCTCTGTCTGCGGAGGTTGACGTGTATCTCTCGAAAACGTTATTGGAACGCATGGTTGGGAAAAATTTCCGTCAGTAAACGCTTTTTCTAATTCATCTGCACACTTTTCATAGCTTCGCTTTTTCGTAGAAAATAGTAAAGAATTTAAGACAAACCAAAACTGAAACCAAAGCAAAAAACAGGAATATTTTCCATGAGACTTCGGAAGGAGAAGCTCAACGTATAAGAAGTTTTATTCTATTTTCAGATTCCCAAGAACATTATTCAGTTGCAGTGCCAACCTGCTTGAACGACACGGTCTCTCCCCTCAGCATCTTCGTGTACGCCTGGTCAAAGGCCACGATCGTTCCGGTTCGACCGATGCCTTAACATTACGCCCCGAAGTGAGATTAGCACCCATAAAGTTTCCGTCTATTTACAGAATACATTCCCGGTGTTCGTCTGTTCACGACTATCTATACTGCATTTATTTTGCAAAGTCGCCAAATGTTGACGAAAACGTTCCGTTAGTAAACTCATTCCCACTTTGTCTGCACTCTCTTCGTATCACTTCTCTCTCTCGTAAAATGAATGATGCAAATTCTCTCTTATTTTACCCATTTAATATATTTTCAGTGTGAAGAGCCAACCGGCGGAACAGTGAATGACCACCGGCGACAGGGTGCTGACCCGCCGTATGAGCTGCAGACAGGCCATCGTCTCCCTGGAGAAGCAAGCGAATGAGCATTCCTTCATATTCCTTGTATATTCTTTGTGATTTACCTAATCTTGTTATATTTATTAATTTATTAAAGAATGCTCTACTCTCACGCACGCAGCAGTCTCTTCTCCCTCCTAAACAAGGATCATGATGATTCCAGTTTATTGGACACTCCCCTCTATACCTGGGAACGCCCCGATCAGGCCAGTTATTCCACTGGATGTGCTGCACCGTTAACGAGTTCTGCAACTCGGAGATTATTAGTATTTCGTCATTTAAATGATTTACTTCATGTTCCGCTCTGTTAGGAATCCGCTTCGTATTATTGACCAACAACCGACAGTAACCTCATTGCTATTTATTTCGTCTGCACTCTACTCATGCCGGAGCCCCAGGACTGCGAAAGAATCCCGCTTCGCTCTCTCATACAGCAGGAATAGGTCGTCTTAATAATAATATTTAACACTTGTCTTAATAATAATATTTAACACTTGCGGTGATAAATATTACTATTAAGACGAGTGTCGGGAACTTTTTATCGACAATACCTTGCTATCGGTCACCGTAAGCGTGGTGACGGTCATAATCTCGATCCACTCTTCCTTCTTCGTGTTTTGTACGGTAATCTTGCCGTAGGTCGCCTGTAGCACGTTTATTTTTTCAAAGAAAAACACCATAAACGACAGCATTCCTTTTAGTCTGTAGTTTTTTTACAATCATCAACAACATAGTGAGGTCGCTAATGTTGAAACGTTCTACTTCTTTGTATCTAAATTTGAGAAATAAACTGAAATCAACCTGTTCCTCCACCTCTGCCGGCCAGTATTGCTCACACTTCTTCTTGCCCGCCTCTATGATATTGCACAACATGATGATGCATCTTCAAAGATCAAAGATCAAGGATCAAAAACCAAAGATCAAAGAGCAGTATTCACTCGTACTTGCATTGCTCCTGCAGAACCATGCGCCAGAAGTCTTCGATAGTCGACGGTATGGGGCCCTGAGAGGCAAAGAAGCGTAATTTCCACCCCTTAATTGTTACCCGTTTAGCTCTCTCAACCTACTGTGTTATGTCTTAAATATGCCTACATTTCTCGTCTCGTTATTAATATGTTTTTAGATAGCAGTGTGGATAAATGAATGAATGAATGAATTGCAAAGCGTACATTTTCATTGTTCACAAACACAAAGCATTTTCGTTATTTTACTAAAACAGAGAAGGGAAGAAAATATGTTAAACAATGCGTATTCATCAGGATACGCGGCCAGTTCTGAGTGCTTTCATAAGCAAGCCGCAAATCGCCTCGTCTATCGTACACCGCGAAGACTGGTTGACAAATCCGGGACTGGAACGTCCAGTCCCGGAAAAAGTGAGATAATAGCTTCCTGGCTCAAAAAGGAATATTTAAGCCTCAATCATTATAGATTTGGATTCCCCGTAATCGATTTCTATGCGAGGTATCAACAGATTTTGACAAAAACCGCAATTTATAGATTACGGTAAACAGTTTTGCGTGATACTCCAGACTACGGCACTGATCGATTTCGCTTGTGTGGTGAGCGTCGCTTCCCCGATTGATTTCTGGTCGCTTTTTATTTTATATTTGTGATGTGTTCTCTTTTTACCTTTTAGATTATTGCAAGTACCTCATTGGCGTCGAGTACTAGAAGTTTGAGAAGCGCAAGCGAAATCGACCAGTACCGTAGTCTGGAGTATCACGCAAAACTGTTTACCGTAATTTTTTTGCGGTTTTTTTCAAAATCTGTTGATACCTCGCATAGAAATCGATTACGAGGAATCCAAAAAATATAATGATTGAGGCTTAAATATTCCTTTTTGAGCCAGGAAGCTATTGTCTCACTTTTTCCGGGACTGGACGTTCCAGTCCCGGATTTGTCAACCAGTTTTCGAGGTGTACGATGGTAGAATAAACCGGTCTATAAGTTTCTTTGATTCCAAAATGAGTCTACTTCTCTCCCTTTTTCAAACTCTCTCGCCATATATTCTGAATGATTTTCCGACGCATCTTTTTAATCCACCATATGGTTGGGGTAAAAGTTCCGTCAGTCGTCTCATTCCTACTTTCGACGAGAGAGCAGAGCGGTATGAAGAGAGCGCAGGCAAAGTAGGAAAATGAGATTAAAGTTTTCGTCAATGATACCTGCGTACAGATGTACTTCCGTCCATCACAGGTCTCCGCCCAGTTGCCGTGAATGTAGTCACCCGGGCAGTCCGAGGACGAACTGAGCACTACTCGGTCCTGGTCCACGCAGAACACGTCTGGAAATTGAGGTCTTCGATAGTTTCAAAGCATGAGATTATTCACTAATTGTAGGCTAAGTGTGAATATTTAAGACTCACTATACAAGTCCCAACTATAGTGGATTAAAAAAAATGCGTCGGAAAATAATTCCGAACATTAGGCGAGAGAGTGTGCAAAAGTGAGAGAATTACTTATTTTGGAACGTATACGTCTTATAAGAAGCTGACGGACCGGTTTATTCTACTATAGCATAACTACGCGGTAGCCGGCGGTCCACGAAGCGTTCTTTCTACTTACTATTCTAATAGGATTGTTGAGGAAAGCGAATGCATAGTCTCTTGAAGCTTCCGCTCCTTTGGACCCCAATCCGATGTTCGTCTCGAGAAACGTGATAAACCAAAAAAAACCAAAAAGTAAGTAGATAGTAAACATTCCGCCGAATAGCGCATTGACCCCTGTTAGTAAATTTTCTAAAGAGCAGCTAAACGAATCTGCACGAAATTTTTAGCGCTTCTTGAATTCATAGTAGTGAACTCAAGATTTTAAATTCAGAATTTCTTGTTCACTTGCTCGCCTACAGATCCTATGAGCGGCAACTGCTGTTCGCTATTAGAACGCTTGGAATACTGTGATATGGCGGGGATATGCACGTTGATGGAAGTAAAGTACCTCCCTCGAGAATGAGAGGGCTCAAATCGCACCTTTATACCGGTTCTTGGTCGGATTGGAGTCGAAGGCGGCCTTGGGCGTCTCTCCGATCGCCTGTGTCTGCTTCTTGATCTCGTTAAACTCGGCCAGCAGCCCGTTTACGCCCGCCTATAATAATTTTATATATATATATATATATATATATATATATATATATATATATATATATATATATATATATATATATATATAATAATAATAATAATATTTATTTGTTTACTTGAATAACTACGCGCGTACCTATAATGTGGGTGACCTGAGGGCAAAAAATTTCTAATTTCTCGGCGTCAAAAATCCTCGATTATTTACCACCAGCCGGGCTACGCGCCGCTTCGCGGCGCTTCGCCCGACTGGCATGTCCTAAACGGATCAGCTTTCACTGTATTCTAGAGTGAATAACTTCAAATGAATGTCCATATCTTTTAGCCTAGTATCAGCGTATGGATTGATATCCTTTCCAAGCTTTTCATGTAGGTTCTATATGAACTTTCCTATGCTGGAATTTTAGAACGTTTTCTACATATTTATTCCACCACACCATGCAACTTTCTAGACGGCTCTCTTCCTTACTCATAACCGTTACATAACAAGACCTCGAAAATACATTACTCTTTATCATTATCGAACATTTAGTTTCCGTTTCCCTCATTTAGTTTAGAGCCAAAAATTGATCATCTACACTGTGCGAAATTACAGCGTATACCACAGTGTTCCGACAACAGTGAAAATGTTAAGCGAACGAGATGCCGAAAAATAACCCTGATTTCGGTAGGAACTCTCGCACGGAAAATACCGTATCCTAAGCATTTTGGCTCGTTCGCTTAACACTGTGGAAACGGACCATTTTCATGGCTATTTATGTTCATAAGCCTGCCTGTATAGGCAATAGCTGTTTATAAAGGGATCTGAAACGTAACCGAAAACGTGGTCCGTTTCCCGCTCTCTATTAGCAAACGCTCATAGTTCTGTTGTGAAAACGTATCATGAGACAGATAGAAAGCACACACGACGTTTTACCAGTCCGTGTTCCGAAATTCCGAATGTCTCTGCGTCTCTCTAATTTCCATGCTCTCTCGCCTACACTCTCTTAATTTGCATACGACTCTATTCTATAGCAGGACGTAGTGGCACATAAATCGTGCCTTGTAGAAAACTTTGGCGCTCGAAAACGCCCTACAGAACCCTACCCTACAAAACCCTACCCTACCCTACAGAACCCTACCCTTCTGTACCCTACCCTACAGAATACGTTCAAGAATATTCGAAGGTCGTAAGATGCAAGAGGTATGTGTTCCCATTTATGGTATGCGTGCATTGCGAGGGGGAGACAATTTATTGTTTGCAATTAAACACCCGAGGGAGGGAAAATTGGAGAGTATGACTCTTAAGAAATGGACAACGTAGGGTCAGTGATTATGAAGAGAGAAGGGTGATGAAATGGAAGTGATAGTTGTGGTATCTCACACAATGTTCTGACAGCAGTGTAAATGTTAAGCGAACGAGATGCCGAAAATTAACGCTGATTTCGATAGGAACTCTCGCACAGAAATCATTTATTCGAAACATTCTGGCTCGTTCGCTTAACATTCAGAACATTGTGATACAGCATAGCTGGTGTAATTTGAAATTTGCAGCAGCCAATCAGTGTAAATTTTACCTCATAAGGCGGTAAGCTGAGGTAATTATACCTAGCTCAAGAGTTTCGTTTTAGCTTTTCACTAAGCGAAATTCCCTAAAATTTCCCCACTTTTTAGATTTAGTCAATACGTCCCTCAAATATTCCTTATTCAATACACTAATTGTAAGCGAACATTCGATAGTACTCTTTTCATGAAGTGTCTTGGCTTTTTGTTTATCTACGCCTCCACAACATAATAACATATTTTAAAAGTTTAATTTATATATTATTTAGGCTTCTCTTTTTGACGCATTTCCACGTTTATGTTTCAGTTTTCATGCTCTGTAGGCATATACGGTATTTATAGAAGTCTGAAACATAACCGAGAAAAAGCGTAGAAAAGAGAACGCTAATATTATTTACATTACCAAACCCTGCACCTACTCTTCCTCTAGAAAATTTATTTTATAGAAGTTTCTTTATCTATTCTTTTTTATCCACACCAAAAGTTCTAGTTCTAGAATTTCCCCTCAACAGGATCTCGGTAGTTGCAGCGGGGCAATAACTTTGCGTCTTACAATTAGAAACTATCCCTCGATCCTCTACTAAATTTTTCCTCTCTACCCTTTAGCAGTGCTACACACCTTCCTCTCTATATAACACAACTCTCTGAACGATTTATTCTATGTTTGTCAAACCAATATCTCTTTTCTCAACGATAAGCTATGCTATTAGTGCGAAAAAACAGGCGCGAATAGGCCGCGCGGCGTCAATTGCAGTCATGTACAATCTCCGCACTGACAGCTATCGTGTCAGTATAGCTCAATCTGGAAGCTGGCTTATTATAGAGCGAAAATGTGCGGGTTCTAACCCCGCTAGGTGGAGGAGCTTTTACAAATTTGCGAAACATCTATTTGAGTGTTCTTTGGTCATGTCCACGGACAGACGTTTAGCGAATTATCTAATAGTATTGATGATTCTTTGTTGACATTCGATGAGAAGCGGTTTGATTTTCCTAAAGATGAAAGGGACCCGACCGCTTCTCGTTATAAGAAAAGAATAACAACTTATATATTTCGAACGTCGATGGAGATTTCAAGGAAAACATAACCGCTTTTCGTGGAATGTCAACTAAGAATCACAGTAAATAATCGAGGATTTTTTAAACCCTTCTACACTGAACACACCATAAGTTTGAGCGTTTTTAAAAAAAACTTTCTCAAAATCAATATATCTCAGCCCTGAGGGCATATTTTCAAAATCGCCTCAAAATGTGTTCTTCTAAAGAAGAAAAGGTATTCAAAAGATAAAAAAATTCAAAAGACTCTTTTGAACTTTTTACGATATCTCAAACGGGAAATGAGTTACGCCGTCACAAAAATTTCCGGAAACACAGCAGACAAACAGAAATGGGGACAGACAGAACCCATAACATGGTAGAAAATAGTAAATTTATTTTTATTTTCTGAGCAATTAAAGGGAGAGGAATGAAGAGACGCAGACGGCGAGAGAGATCTTTGCATAGCTTTCTCTTTTTTTCGTACCCTCCTACCGTACCTTGCACGCCTGCAGTACAAACTCTCTCATGGCCTTCTTCCCTGGTGGTTCGAAGTTGTTTCGCTGTTCCTTGTTCGACGTGCACACGGGCCGCCCGCTTCTTTCCTGAAGTTTGACTTTAAATCCTGTATTTTTATTTTATTTATTTATTTATTTATATTACAAGTTCCACGAGAGTGTTCTACAATACGAAAGCGAGATGTATGTGCAAAACGATGTATAACTGATATCATAGCCTCACAGTATCCTAAATGCATAGGAAAATGCCTAATACCAAATATGGCAAGTACGGTAGTATTAATTTGAACGTTTCGTTTCGAGACCACCCCGAAATAGGGTGGTCTCGAACGGAAATCAATAATTTCGAATTTCAGTTGTAGGTTTTTCGCTTTAGACAGTTGTGTCTTGATTATTGAAATTGGTAAGACCCAATTTGAAGGCAACCGAGAGTACGAACGAGTCGCTCTCGCTGCGTCGACGAAGCCCGCGGTTACTGTAGGCCGACACCTTCTTGGTTTTCCGTGCGGGAGATCAACACTACGGTAGGTTCCACAGTATCCCATGCATATGGGAACCGGTAGGATTGGATAGGTGTGTGGACGATAGGTTCAGTAGAGAAAATAATAGGGAAAAGGAAAGATATAATCGTAAAATTCGCAAAACACCGTAGCGGCGGAATAGGCTATACGGCTCCCTTTAATTTCCTCTATTTATTTACTGTTGAGCTCCGTATCGTACTAATATAGCATTCTGTAATCTAGACTAGTTGAATCGTAACCTGGTTTTGCGGTACCCTACAGTACCCCCTTGCAGAGTGTCTGTCGGATGGTTCGTGCCCGTTCGGCGTGTTTTCCCCCTCATCCATGCAGTGTGCCTCTGACGTCACCTACTTTTGGCCAGGTCAAACTCGAAGGTGCTCGAAAGCACGACGGGATTACGGTAGCTTATCTTGCCATGTACATACCTTGAATAGAATTCATTCATTCATTCGTGTATTTGCAGTAAAAAGTCATGTTATCACTCGATTAGTGTTATTTATCTATCTCTTTAATAGTAATAGTATATGTGAGTTTTACCTCGTAATTGTAAGTTGTAGTCGATGCCAGTTAATAAAGATTTTCTTTAACATGCGTTCACAACTTGCCCTCAGGATGACAATAAGAGTTTTCAAAAATCTAACTTTCCACTGCTATTTGTTCTCTCTTTCTGAGCACCTGAATACGAGAACAATCGGAAGAACCCGGCGCTCGGCGCGCCCTCGGGAGCAGAGCATGGATTTGTGATAGTTGAATGAGACGCATTCCCAGTTGGGCAATGTAGCCTAGTGGCAAATGTTTGCCTCGGACGCACTTGGCGCGGGTTCGACCCCCGGCGGGTGCAGATATCTTTGCCGGTCCCCCGGCATACCCCCCTTTAGCAGGGGTCCAATTTCGCTAATAGAACGCCCAGAACTCTGTGGCCTCAACATGTGTCATGATTTCAACTTTCCATATTCTCTTCAATCCCTAATTGTGCTCCACTTACCTTTTCCTTAGTCGAGCTCGGCTCCCTCACTTTCTCCTCCTTCTTCGCAACCTTCCGCTTGCTCGATGCCTTGACTTTCCTAGTGCTCCTGCTGCTCGCATTCTGTGTACCGTCCGAGGGAAGGGCTGACGACTATCGGATTACGGTAGGTTACGGTAGCTTATTGTTCTGTTTAGTTGCTAAGCATAGATTTGTAAGTTCCGCTTCTTTTTCAGCTATTTCAGCTCAAATACGAAAAAAATACCGTAATCCCCAAAAGTAAGGATACTCTTACGACGCTCAAACGACCTTCACAACTAGAGTGCGCCTAACGCACTCTTGTTGTGAAGGTCGTTTGAGAGTCGAAAGAGTATCCTTACTTTTGGTAAGGATACTCTTACGACTAATGTGTTTGCCATAACTCGATCACAATCGACGAGAGAGCGAAGAAGAATGAAGAGAAACAGATGAGGAGATTATGCAAAGGCATTCGTTAGGCGCACTGTACTCACAAGGGGTCCTCCGGTCCTTGACTTTGCGTCGTGTTGTCTTGCCTTTCTTCGAGACAAAAGAAGACGAACGCATCATGAGGACAAGAAGACGGGGGGAACGGTGGAGGGGAAGAAAAGAGAAGACAAGAGAGAACGAACTGTCTGCGATGGGTGAAGGGACGGTGAATGAGGAGGGAACAGGGAAGGGGGAGGGGGTGGAGAGGCGGCAAAGGTATTTATTAGAGGATTCAGGGGGAAATTCAAATTAACTGTGGAAAGTGCATACCATATTGTCAGATGTGCTTTATGTAACTGGATATTATATATAGTGGGTGAAAATATCCGTCGGAAAATCATTCGGAATATAAGGCGAGAGAAAGAAGGTGTGCAAAAGTGAGAGAGATAGACTCATTTGGGACTGAAGAAACGGACGGATCAGTTTATTCCACTATTGTCATAAGCATGGAGAAATACGAATTGGAGAAACGGTTTATCCGTGAGCATTCGGTAAGGCACGCGGCAGAATCAGAGTGACTAGAAGAGAGCGAAGAACAACCCGAACGATGAAATATGAAATAGAGAATTGGAAAACGAGCAACTTTTGGGCACTGCGTTTAAATACGTTTTCCGTTCTCTATAACAACATACTCTGGAATCTACGAGTTCAACTAATGGGACTAGAACTGTGTACTCTGGGTATCGACTCTGGGAGTAGAAGAGAAGGACTGGGAGAGCAAGTGAAGTTGGGCAACAGTACAAGGCAACCGGGGTGGGATGTATCACAAGGCAGAAGAGGTACGCAGACCATGGCTGCTATTTCAGATTGTATAATATATTATGAATACCGACTCTGGTAATACTCTGACAACTGAAACTTAGTAAGCTCTACTCGAATCTGTAATTTGTTCATGGGAGAGTATGAAAAGGCAAAATTATTAGATCGATTTACGATCTAAGAGAGCGCCTTGAGCAATTCTTGTTCCTCGAATAATCTTTAAAAAAAGGAAAAAAAGAGGAAAACATTCCGTCGGTTACTGTGCATGTGGTATGCAGGCAAGGTGGGAATGGGTTAATTGACGGGAACGTTTTCGTCAGTAATACGGGGGTCCAAGCTAAAAGTGGTTCTCGAGCGCCTCAATCTCTACGTCCTCCGTGGCCTGTCCCCAGTTGGGAATGAGCACCTTGGAGATGGTGTCGGACGTGGCGAACGACGCCCACGCGACGTTGAAGGACCACAGACACAGGAGCAGCACGTGGTTGTACTGAAATTACACGTAAGACTGACGAAAAAGGTCCGTTCGTCGTCTCATTCCTATTTATGACGAGAGAGCGAAGCGGTATGAAGCGAGTCCAGGCAAAGTAGGAATGATTTTACAGACGGAACTTTTTCGTCACTAATATTGTTTAATTCCGTCAGTGGACGCCATTCCTGCTTCGTGCGCACTCTCTTCACATCGCTTCGCTCTCTCGTAGGAAACAAGAATGATGACAACTAACGGAACATCTCCTTCAACCATATGTAGGTATTTAGGGAAACTAAACCGGTCCGTTAGTTTCTTTTATGGAAGATTCATTCACCTGGCATATTTTCTTTTTTTCGAGAGGTAGAAGATGGAGACAACATCAAAAAAGGACTTATTTGAATTTGAAATCTACGACTAATGTCATAAATATAATCCTTCCTAATAAGTTTTCACTATTTCCTCTTTTTCTTGTCTTAAAGGGAGGAAGCAGCCTCTAACCAAAAGTTTTAAAATTCGATGAAAATTCTTCTAAGGTTTCAAAATGTGAGAAAAAAAACATAGTGACAATAAAAAAAAATTGAAGAAAAAACTCGAAAATCGCATGTTTTATTTTTCGTTCCGGGCTTCCGTCGTTAACAGGAATGTCGCTTTTGGCTTAATTCCTTTCGCTAAACACAGTAACGTCGTCGTTGGACGAAATTTCAAAAAATCAGTTCGCGAATACTATTAATTTTTATTATTTTTCCTTTTGGTTTTATACTAATTACGACAAAAACTTTCATATAAGCTTCACTTGAAAATCACTTCCGTGTCCCTTTAACTATGCATTTCCTTGTGAGATTGCAATAAAGTTATTATTATAATATTAAAGGCGTATAGCTGTTTCGCCCCGCTTTGTTTCAAGCCCCTTATGCGAGTCATCGATGTATATGTATATATATATAGAACGATCGTTCGATGTCGAATTGATTTGAGAGCTTACCATAACATTGTCCAGAGTAGTCGAGTGCACAGAGAGATTAGAGATGAGAATGAGTGTGGACAGAGCGCAGAGGAAAAGACCAACGAGGTTGAGCGCTACTTCCTGGAATATATTTTATTATTCTTATATTATTATTATTATTATTTATTTTTTATTTATCGAATACGCATGTTGCGTGCGGTCGTAGGGGGGGGGCGGGGTAAAGAAGGAGCAATCAAGGCATACTTTCATCAGCCGAATACCTGTTTTATCAGACTACAGAACTCTGTATATTGCATTACATTGCCTTTTTTGCACATTTCATTCACAACACGTGCAGTTCGTATAGCAAATGAGTGTTGTCTAAGATTGCTTTTCGCAATTGGAACATGAATTTGGAATTGACTGCCTCTGGTTCGACTACGGCGAAATTCGAACAATTGGCTGGCATTTATTCCAATATCAAACGCGCCAAACATGATTCTATATGCAATTTTTAAATCACGCACTTTTCTTCTATATTTGAGACTCGTCGTATTATGCTTATGCTATTCGTATTATGCTTATATTATTTAAAATATTTCAGTTTTTGATGATTTTGATTATTTTTTGTGAAAACACGTAACGAGGCATCAAAGGCTAAGCTGTACAAGCTTCCGCTCGCAACCGCGGCAATTATCCAGCTTTGTTTGGAGACAGAGAGGTAGAGAACACCGAACAAGTCACAACAGCAATTACACAAGATAACACACTGAACAGGAAGCAGTCTGGCGTGCTAGTCAATAACTCGCTCGTTATTATTGACGAAAAAGAAGTTCCGTCAGTAGACTCATTCCTGCTTTGTCTGCACTCTCGTCGTACCGCTCAGCTCTCTCGGTGAACATGGGAATGAAGCAACCGATGGAACATTTTCCCCAACCATACCGGCCTAGTTTGATTCCAAGACGTTTAAAATTTCAGGTGTATTGTTCCGCGCACATTAATAACAAGCTTCCCCGAACTGAAGGTCACATGTTTGTCGCGGAACGCTATCCTCAAACTGTCTCTCACAAGGGCGACACTCACAATCCGTCGGTAGAAGAACTTCTGGAGCGTGAACCACATCGTGATGAGGAGAAGGCCCATCGATAGCACGTCGATGATGGGAGTGAGCGTTACGAACGAACTGTTGAGCCTGAAATGCATCGTGAAGTCGAGTCTTCGAGAATGTTTCACGCCTGTTATAAAATGGTGAAGATACAGAATTTATTAGGGGTTGACAAGCTAGCCTCTTAACCATATTATGAGACCGAAGGAGTGATCAGAAGCATGGAAGAATGAAGAGAGTTAGGTGACAAATGCGCAAATCGCACTTGGTTTTCAAACCCTAGAATGTATAGTAGAGAAAAATGGAAGATATAATCGTTCCGGTCGTAACGCCGATTCCGGTACCTTTCAAACGGATCTTATCAAATTCTAAGGGTACTATGCGAAGCTCCAGGAAATACTGATCTCAAAAACTATCTATGTTCCTGATTAGAGTTCGGTAAATGACCCATTCACTCATGAGCGAGGATGAAAAATGGTTCATGAACACCTCTCATATGAACCATTTTCTCTGATGAGATTTTCATTCTTTTGGTTCATATGATCCCAGAGGGCCATGTGAACCAGGTTCATATGAACCCAAAGGTTCATATGACCCTTTGCCAACAGGTTTTCGTGAGCGCTTTATATGTTATGATAGAATTTCTAAAAAAGTTTATTACATCGTTTTTTTCACATTTTCTAAAGCGGGCATCAAATTTGATTGCCAATTTACACGTCACTAAATCTGAACAAAAATTGGAAGTTACACAGAATTTTCGCAATGTTCCTACACAGAGGATAATTTCTCTAGCTCACACTACCACCGTAAAAATTTCCTACCCGGTTAGGGAATTATTCCCTAACAATAAGACGAGTAGGGGAGGCTCTGTTTTAAGTAGAAGTAGGGCACAATTCTGTAACCGGCTAGTGAAATTTCGCTGAGTATAAGGAAACTCATGCCTAACCTATTATATCTTCAAACAATTGTAGTTTTTCATGATCGAAAATTGAGCGCTAAAGCCTGTATGAAAACGAAATGCAAATGTCGACACGTTATTATTATTATTGCTCTTCTTTTGCATTTCATACAGGATTACTTCTGTCGAATACAGCGTAAATGATATCCTGAATTAATAGCTTGAAGGAAGTAAGAAAGGCAGAAAAAAGAACGAATAAAATACCGTACATACGAGAATTTTTCCCCACCGTCGTCCATCATGAAAGGGAGAGAGAATGCCGAGGGTCATGAATCTTTTTTATCCATGCTAATGAAGGTTCATATGAACTAACGGGATCATATGAACCTGGTTCATATGATCCCTCTCGTCCCTATGAACCTCATTCTTGGTGGGTCCTGTGACCTCGGACTCTCATATGAACGAAAGAAATGAACCATTCTTTCTCATATGACTATTCATTTACCGAGCTCTATTCCTGATGTCTTGTCTTGGATCGGAATGGGATCGTTTCAAAACGTGAAAAATCGCTAAACAGAGTAGCGGCGGAATCGCGAATCATACGTTCCGCTTTTCTAGACCATATGATGTCTATTTATAAGTCGCTTTCCTATTTCTGATGAAAAAGCCATCAATGAGTTTACCAACTAGCGGAACTTTTCAATACAATAATAAAAATGCACATACCGCCATCCTGCCGCCTGCCAGATCATGCTCGAAATCACGTACAGCAACTGAAAAAGCAGAAGTTAGACGAAAACTACATTTTCTGTTCCGTCTCCATTTATTCATTCATTCATTCATTTATCGTTTTCATCGGGTTTTAATTTTTTGATCGTATATTTTAATTTATAAACAGCTATCCTGTCCTCACAGGCAGACTCATGAAACGTAGCCATGAAAATGGTCCTTAGACCATATGTTCAGAGTTTGCCTTCGCCTGTTCGGCGTCATTTATCACCCCTAAATCTGTTTTCGGCTGAATTCCTATTTTCCGTCTCGTCCCCTTCAATCTCATGCTCTCCCTCTCTCTATTCCCCTTTGCCCCATTCACTCCTCGTCCCCTCCTCATTCATAATGTGCTCCATTTTGTCGTGAATAGCGCTGGAGGAGGAAAGAGAGTGAGAACCCTCAGACAAACGAAGCTACTTGCAAGACGAAGCAAATACAACCTAGTTGACGCGAATTTTCTGTATTTGCATAGTTATATTGAAGCACTTTGGGTATCAAGAGTATAAGAGGGTTGTACATTGTTTTAAGAAAAATTCGCTTTGCAAGACAACAAAAAATGTCTTGTTAAATAGTTCAAGGAGTTGTGTAGCTCAAGCATTAGCCATGCAACTTTGCCCTTGCATGTCCAATGAACGTCCCGTTTCTAAGGACGACACTCCTCTATCTAATTGCATTCGGAGAGCAATAATATATACTACGGAGTTGACACGAATTACAGGCGAACCTAGCTGATAGTAGTGAAGAAAACGTTCCGTCACTAAACCCATTCCTACTTTGTATGAACTCTCTTCATATTATACCACTTCGCTGATCTGTCGTCTTAAGTAGGAATGAATAAAATTGGCGGACCATTTTTCTCAACCATATTTAAATAGACACCGTTTCGGACAAAACGCATATTTGGCTATGTTGTGTGGCAAAAAAACATGATTAAATTAAATATATTTAAAAAATGAAAACTTACGCAGGCCGCAGCTTTGGAGATGGTCAGGGGGAGGAAAGGGTAGACGACGAGGTACTTGCACGATTCCTCCACCTTGGACCGAACATCCATACACTGTAGAAAACGGAGGATTAGTGTTGTCAGAATGGAAGGACAAACGTGCGCATATTTAGATAGTGCACCGATTAGGCGAAATAGCGAAAGCGAACGACGAGAAGCTGACAGCAAACTATATATTTATATATGTATATTTGCCACTTTCCCTTCCATTTCGCCTTCTCTAAGGAGGATAAACTAGGAATCGGAATACGGGCGGAACGAAGCGAACTAGAAAAGCCTGCGAGTCCGAGGCATTTGATCGAGTTTGCTTACACGTCTTGAATAGTTGGAGTTGAATTCAGGCAGTGAAAGTGAATGCCCACCATACAGTCTAGAAAATCGGAACGAATCCGCCGCTACGGTGTTTAGCGATTTTTTTCACGCTTTCAACTGATACCATTTCATTCCAAGACAGCATTTCAGTAGCAAGGATAGCTTTTTGATATCAGTATAGTAGAGAAAAATGGAAGATATAATCGTTCTGGTCGTAGCGCCGATTCCGGCACCTTTCAAGCTGATTTTATCAAATTCTAGTATGTACTATGCGAAGCTCTTGGAAATACTGATCTCAAAAAGCTATCCGTGTTCCTGATATCTTGTCTTAACTCGGAATGGCATCGTTTCAAAGCGTTAAAAAATCGCTAAACACCGTAGCGGCGGAATCACGAATTATACGTTCCGATTTTCTAGACTATTTAGAGTTTCTATCGTTCACACAAAACGTTGATTAGATTAATTTTAAAGGCATCGGAATCTGCGCAACAAACGGAATATCTACCCTCTTTCTCTACTATATCGAGCTGGTCATCAGTTCGAATTCGCGAGTAGTGAAGTTGTTGTTTAGCGCAAGCGTACGAGGCTATCCAAGTCCAGAGACAAAGTCACGAATATCCTCGGAGTGGACAAGCAAAGCGCACCATGGTTACGTAAAAAGATTAATATTTTTGGGATAGCAATAATCCGGAATAGCAAACGAGCGTTAAGTATGACGAACTGTGCACGCTATAATCTGCGATTCGGACGCTTTTATTGGTTGAACGTTTATGGGGAAAGCCAAACAAAGGCAGGGAATCTACTACGTGACAGATTGTGCATGCGAACGTGTTGCTAAACATTTTTTTGTATTTACCAGCGACAGGTTTCTAATCAGCTGATAATGCGCTTATGGAAAGCGAGCTTTAGCCCTCAAATAACTCGCCGTATCCATTCATAAGTAGCGCCAAGTGACGGTCGGCCACAATATACTATATTGTGTCTGGCGACGAAAATTGCCGCGTGGATGCAAAATGAGTAATATATCGCGGCTTTATTGTGGTGACGGGTAATAAAAGCAGGAAGGGGAAGGAAAAGGGAGGAGAAGAGGGGAGAGAAGGAGAGAGAACTGTACACGTGGAATAGGAATGGGAATGAACAGAAGGAGGGAACGCAAAGGGGGAAGAGGATAGTTAGGGGAGCGAGAGGGGTGAGGGGTTAAGAGACAGGAGGGAGAGAGTGAAGAGAGATTGAGGGAGGGGGAGAGGAAGAGGAGTTATGGAGCGAGAGAGAAAGTGAGGGAGTGCCGAAAAAGACATCGGAACGAAAGGAAGAGTTCGGAGATGATCTAGTACGGCCTTGATCTTATGTAGTTAGATCTGAAAATTATTTGGAGGAATTTTTCATATTGTAGAGAATTATTTTAATGGTATTTCATAATCAGCTAATAATGAACTACCTAGTCTGGCGATATACAAAAGGAAAAATGTTATTCGTCAAGCAAAACTATAGTGGCGAATGTCACAAGGCACGCGAGCCTCTAAAGGATGGGAAAAAGGGGGAGGGGGTAACAGATTAGATGTTAGAAGAAAGAAAGGGAATGGGAGGCGAGGGGGCTCCCCCCCCCTGTCTATTTCATTATTCAGGAGATCGACCGTGAACGGATGGATGGCTAAGGCGTTACGATGTGAACAAATAGATGGAATTTAAAAAAAAATGTTCCTTTCACTTATAAAATAAATATTGCTCTAAAAATCGTTCTCGTAGGAGGCTGAGAAGCCGAAGGGAGGCTCAGAGTAGGTATAGAAGAAGCGGCGTTGATTATGCTAATAGTCGTCGACTGGGGAATATCCGAGGAGAATAATGAGACGTGAAGAAAGAGATTAGTAGGGAGTTCAACTTGAGGATTATCATTCTATCGTGTTCCTATTATAAAGAAATAGAAAAAAACATTAAAATTCAGAAAAGTTAGGGGACAGAAAAGTCTCTGGAAAATGCAAATGCTCAAGATAAAGGCGAAATGCGGTTAGTGTTGTGGAGAGGGTGCGAACATCGCTGATTGGGATGGAGGGAGGGAAGTTGGGGAGGGAGAGGGGAGAGGGAGAGAGAGAGGATAGAGAGAGAGAGAGAGAGAGAGAGAGAGAGAGAGAGAGAGAGAGAAAGAGAGGGATAGAGATAGAGAGAGGGTGGAGAGAGAGCCGAGAGGAGAAGCAATGAAGTAAAAAAGGAGCGAAGCGGTGGTCCGCGCTGGCTAGAGACAAGAGGTAAAACAGAGAGCGCAGACGGCGGGAGAGTGTGTGGGGCAGAATAGGAAAGTAACCGTGAAGAGGAATGGGAGGAAAGGGGGAACAATGGAGGTAAGACAGGCCTGGGACTAGCCATTGGCAATTTGAAGGAAATACAACGATTTTCATGCTTTTTACTAGGAAGTTGGTTATATAATTTTAGCAACTTTAAAGAGTCGGAGATTACAAACAAATGGAGACTTACTTATTGGCTTCCAGGCCTACTTCATTCATATTTGAGCGCCTAAAGAGTGGAGGCGAATCAAATTTCGGTGCTGCCAAGGGGAGAGGCAGAGAGAGAGTAAGAGTGAAAAAGGCGCTGAAGTGGTGAGAAATTGAAGATTCGATGGGACTCTTACTTAGAGTGGAGAAGAGGGGTGGAAGCTTTTTTTTTGTTTGAATGGACACAATTCTTGTAAGGGCCTGGAAAAATTGAAAATTATTATTTCATAATTAGAATTTACAAAACGGATCTTAAGAAAACGAAAAGGGTGGCGGTGGACGGGTTATGCGAGGCCAGCGAAGGATGGCCTATTCCTAAGGGAGGGCGGATGATGAACGGCCCGAGATAGAGGAGATTGCGAGAACTCTGTGGGGCAGACGTTTTTGGAGGACATAGAAGGGTAGGCGAATGTAGAGGGACAAGTTGCATAAGAAAACATTCAAGGTGCTCTCATAGAATAGAGAAATTTATTTAAAAAAATAGGAAATACAATTTTTGATAAACTTTGCGCATTTTAAAGGGACATGGAAGCGAGAAATTTTATGAAACCGAACATGACCATACTTCTAGAATATGTTTCTGAGACGATAATAAAGATAATAGTGTTTGAAAAATATTTTTAAAAAATTTCTGCGGCGAGAGATATTTATTAGTTCCGGGAATACGCCGATGCCGTTTACCTTGTTCCTATGCGCTAAACGCCGTAAGACTGCGCCTTGGCTGGGAAACGATTTTTAGGATATCTCGCGAAGTAGACATTTTTGTGCACTCTGGTTTTGGTTTTTATATTATTTAGGCGATAAACTTTCATATGAAAGCCAATCTTTTTTGGCTTCCATGTCCCTTTAATGAAAAAGTGTTGTGACGCATAATCGCAATCGCTGGGAAACAGCGTGATTACGTGGCGGCCTATTGAAAAGGGTAGGGATGTTGAATCAGCTGGTTGAGAGAATGGGAAAGGATAGGGAAGAAGGGAGAGGAACGGGGATGCGGAGGAAAAGGGAGTATGAGCGCAGTAAAACATGTAAATGGAGAAGACATACTAAACATGAACATAAATAAAATTAAAATTTGAATGCCACCTATTTATTTCATGTTTAGTATATAAATTAATTGTTAATAAAGGTGAAAGGATAGCATCTGTGTAGATTGAGCTTTACTACTGGAGATGTGCATGCGAGTTCTTTTGGTCAATATGTTGCACTGCTTTGGTGACGAGACGCGTCGCGGTTATGAATGATGTACGAATCATAGGTATAGTGGATTAGACTCATTTTGGAACGGAAGAAGCTGACGGATCGGTGTTTATTCCACTAAATGAAACGAACTCTGAGGCACAACTTTGATTACAACAAGAACAATGCGTGTGCGTACTGTTTGCCCCGGTTCGCCCTGATCTCTTCTCCTGAATGTTGTCTGTCTGTCCATGTTTCTCTGTCTGTTTGTCTGTGTTTGACTACCGCTCACGCAAGTTCGGCAGAGATTTCATCAAGGGCGGAAGAATTAACGAGTAATTCACACAATGTTTTTGGAAATTCTAGACCTTTGGAAAGCGAAAATCACAAGGAAGTCGTCTTTTCAGAGTTCTAAGTAGCTCTAGGTGGTTGATAGAGGTTAGCTTTAGAGTCAATCACCAGGCCCTCCCTATTTCCTTCATGACAATGTATTTGCGGTCCGCGGCACACCGATCTACCGTATTAGGAAATGACGGAATGATTTTTCGCTTTCCAAAGGCTTTGCATTGAAGCAGAATACCGTGTTCATACTCCGTATTTTCCATCTGATGCAAAATGGGCAGCTTAGCGCTAACTTCGAATACAAATGGTGCAATGTTTTCAAAAATAAATTGAAAAATTAAAAAAGATGTAAACGTTTCTATTATTGTTAGTTTAAAGGTACAGAATATTTATCTCTGCATCTCGTCCATATATTTGCAAAATTGACAAACTCTTGGCGATTCGTGATATTGTTATTAGATTTATTCGCGGAATAGCATCGGAATAGTAGCGGAGTGTGCATGTGTATTCCGAGTGCGCGACGTCGTCCCATAGGCTCACAATCAGACGTTCGTGAAGGCATCCAGACTCTGCAGAGGATTGTCTCGTTTTTTTGCTTCTTTGAGTTAAGGTAGATAAACAGTAGGGTTGGATAACCAAGCGTGATCTCCCCGTCACTCTCTCGGTCTCATAATTAAAAAGGCTTTATTTTTAAAAAAATTAATAGATAGGCGTCATTGGCTGTCTACCTGGTACGCTCCATCATCTGGCTCGTTCGCCTTCAGCTTGCTCTTCTTATCCTACAAAAAAATTGAATATGGTTGACGAAAAAGTTCCATCAGTCGTCTCATTCCTACTTTCGACGAGAGAGCGAAGCGGTGTGAAGAGAGTCCAGACGAAGTAGGAACGGGTTAACTGACGGAACTTTTTAGTCAATAATACCATTATACATTCATTTTGAAATTGATCAACACTACAGCCCACAGAAATTCAGTATTTTTTCCAGTAAATTGCTATGTTCAACAACAGACTCATTTAGAGAATAAGACTACTTACATCGAATGACTGCTGGTTAGACGATACCTGAGAAGGCAGCTTTAGTTTTTGGGCAGCTTCATCGAATTGATTTTGGGTAATAGATAGAGATAGATATGCATAGTGGAATAAACCGATCCGTCCGTTTCTTTCGTTCCAAAATGAGCCTAATTCTCTCACTTTTGCACACTCTCTCGCCTTATATTCGGAATGATTTTCCGACGGATCTTTATAATTCACTATATCCGTGTTGAAGGCACGGAGATGATATGGAAAAAACGGGGATAGGGGAGATGTTATGGAAAAAATGACGGGGGTGGTGTAATGTTGTTGTATTTCACAACGAATAAAAAAATAATGCCTCACATCTCTGCTGTCCTCCTGCTTTAAATCTTCAACCGTCTTCTTCACTTCCTTCGGCTCATCCTTCTTCTCTTCTTTCGTCCGTTCCTTCGCCGTTTGTTCGTCTTTCTTCTCTTCCTTTTTCTCCTCCATTTTCTCCTCCTCTTTCTCCTTCTTTTCCTCCTCCTTTTGCTCCTCCGCTTTGCCTTCCCTTTTTTCCTCCTGCTTCTCCACCTTCTTGTGTGTAGTCGCGGCGAGCATCGCAGTTTTCAGGTGCACGGAGTTTGGCTGAAAGAGTAAGGTGTTTCTTTGTTTTATTTCAACTTCTCTACCGATCTACAGACATGAGCAGCGTTCAAGCATCAAGTAAACTTATAAAAAATGATTTAGCAAGTCAATGGGTTACCTTTTGGGTTACTTTTTTAGAACCGGAAAGTAGCGACTTGGGCGGCGGAACACGTTTTTCGTCGCCTGGACTGGGCCGTCGCCTGGACTGGGACCCGCGACTGGGACTGGGACCAGCGAGGGAATCGGGACGGCTCTGGAAAGCGTTTTCTGCGTGTTTGAAACTGACAACGAGCACCTACGATAATTATGGAAGACCTATGGGGCTCGTTAAATAGTCACACTCTGCCCTGCTGTAAAGGTTCCGTAGGTGTTCATCGTTCCTATAGCGGATTAAAAATATCCGACGTAAAATCATTCCGAATATTAGGCGAGAGAGTGTGCAAAAATGAGAGAATTAGACTCATTTTGGAGAGGAAGAAACTGACTGATCGGTTTATTCGACTATATCTACGACGAGACAGCAAAGCAATATGGACTGAGAGACGAACGAATGATTGGTGGCTATTTGGCAATAAGAGTTCAATTCTGTGTTCAAATTCAGACGACGCAACAACGCTTCGAAAATCTCAAAATGCCAAAAACAATAATTTAAATTAAATTAGAAATCTACTTTAGCCTGGGAGCAGGCAGAGTGCGGCGTCGTGGGCGGCTTTCTTTTCTTCTTCGCACAACCGACGAGAGCGAGGGACAGGACGAGAGACGAGGTGATCTGCAATATTAATGAGAGAATTATCTATGGTTATTTATTTATTTATTTATTTATTGAATACGTTCACACGTGCGGTCAAGCATTTACGTGCGGTCATTTGGTTGAGAATAATGTTCCTTCAGTTGCCGCCATTCCTGCTTGCGACTACAGATCGAAACGGTATGAAGATAGTTCAGGCGAAATAGGATTGATTTTACTGACCGGATTTCTCACTTTTTTAATAATATACATAAGAAATATATCAATAATATTATACATATAATATATTATACATAAGAAAAAAATTACCGCAAGCAGCATGTTCTTTAGGCAGCGAGGAGTTCCGTATCTGAAAATGAATTTTAAAAAGAAAAAAAGAGAGAGAATTTTAATTTAAAGGACATGGAAAATTTAAAATTAAATTCTAGGAGTATATCAAAGCCCAAATTTCATCCAACGGCGGCTCTACTGTGTTTAGTGAGAGGAATTAAGCCAAATACGACATTTTTCTCAACACGTAAGCCCAGAACAACAAAAGTTTATTGAGATAGTTTATTAAGTAGTGTTCCGATTCACCTATTACGAAAATACGTCGATAAATTAAATTAAATTTAGTTTTAAAAAATAAAACGATTTTTAAGTTATTCTCTGATTTATTTATTGTTGCTATATGTTTCTTTAAATTTTCAACCCATAGAAGCATTTCAATCCAATTTTAAAACTTTTGATTAGTGGCTACAAAAGCGAGGGGCCGACCGTCTAGAGCGAGCGAAGGGAACGGAATGAGGGGAGACGGGGGAATGAATGAATGCGGCACGGTTGTCGAACTCACAATCAGAAAGCTTGCGAATGAGTTCACTCTTTACTAGCAAATCACTGCAAATTTTACGTGTCTGTGTGTGTGTGTGTGTGTGTGCGTCCCCTCATTATGTGTATCAGTTCAGTGGAATATTATTTTATTTTATTTTATCGACATGCCAAGGCATGAGACGGAAAATTAAAGGTGCAAACAAGCTTCCACAAAAGAGAGGTGACGATGAGTGAGATATTAAGGTGGGGTTGGGATGGGGATGCTCTTTGGGGGAGAAGCCCGCACAGCATTCCAAGCGTTCTAATAGCGAATAGCAGTTTCCGCACATAGAATTTGATCCGGCAGGCGAATAAGTGAACCAAAAATTATGAATTTAAAAACTTAAGTCCGCTACTGTGAGTTTTATAAGCTCTGAAATTTTGGTGGAGATTGGTTCAGCCACTCTTGAGAAAATTCAAAAAAGTAGTCAATTCGCTATTAGGCACATTCTTCACCGGGCGGAATGATGTGCCCGGCTGACGAATAAACGGCGATCCGTCAGTTAAAGGGAGGAAGCAGCCTCTAACCAAAAGTTTTAAAATTCGATGAAAATTCTTCTAAGGTTTCAAAATGTGAGAAAAAACATAGTGACAATAAACAAATTGAAGAAAAAACTCGAAAATCGCATGTTTCATTTTTTCGTTCCGGGCTTCCGTCGTTAACAGGAATGTCGCTTTTGGCTTAATTCCTTTCGCTAAACACAGTAACGTCGTCGTTGGACGAAATTTCGAAAAATCATTTCTCGAATACTATTAATTTTTATTATTTTTCCTTTTGGTTTTATACTAATTACGACAAAAACTTTCACATAAGCTTCACTTGAAAATCACTTCCGTGTCCCTTTAATGCCTTTCAAAAATGAGTCTAATTCTCTCACTTTTGCACACTCTCGCCATATATTCGGAATGATTTTCAGACGGATCTTTTTAATTTACTATATATCTGTTCTATCCATAACATGAATGCGATACAATTTAGTTGTGGGTCGCTTCTTCAAAGCAGTCTTATTCGTAACTTCTCGGGCAAAAATGAATGAAACATGTTTCACTCGAATGCGTTCAGGAACGAATATAATCTGAATTCGATATCTTTTTTTATTACAGAATTAAACCAAATCTCGTTTATCAGCTCATTTTCTTCCCGTTCCGACATCTCGCACACGCATTCGGACATTGCAGGGTCATGAGCATGAAGTAGACTGGCTTTTACACAGATAGGCTCTCAACAGACAGCCAGAAGTGCCGGTTTGGGGATTGATAATATCCACACCTGACAATGTGCATAACTTTTTTCACTTTTATTCCCATTTTTATAATGCGAAAGTAACTAATGTTACTTTCGCATTATAAAAATGGAAATAAAAGTGAGCGATGTTTGGTTTTCGTTAAAAAATCATTTTGCAACTCATCTTCCTTCGGTACTCAAACCAAAGAAAACTGTTTTGAAGTGGAAATTCACAACATTTTGGGGTTAAATACTGTTCCTGTTGGAACATTCATTCATTCTCTCTGTTCCCCTTGGGCGTGGTCGGCTCTCCATTTCGTTTATTATTCGAGCACCCCACGTCCACTCAATGGCGGAAAAGAGGATGGATCCTCCCCCCTGAAGACTTGGAGCAAGGGGGAGTAGCTCCAAGAGAGGATCGAGAGGTCTACTCAAGATTCTACGGCAACTCGGATTGAGTGCGTTTTTGAAAAAGATTCGAACTTTCTAACCTCTCCCATCTATATCAAAGCTTCCCTCTTTTGGACCCCAATCCATTGGGGTCCAAAGGAGTGAAGATAAAGTAAAGATAAAGTTGTAAAACTGGAAGCTGTTGTTGTTGTTGCTCCTCCAAAAATAACTCCTGGTTTGCAAAGAGCTTTTATTCACTTTCATTGAGTGGAATCACAATGAGAAAAGATTCCGTGACTTTTTTCGGAATTGTTCCAGATGTAACGATACATCCACCTCCTCTTGGGTCTTCCTCGTTTTCTTAGCCATTTCCTGGGTTGCCATTCCGTCATTCTCTTCGCTCATCTCTCTCCTTCCATGGTAGCAACCCTCTTCACCCACATCCACTTCCTCTTCATAGCCAAGACCCTCACATCCTCCTCGAGTAGGACTTTCCGATCATTCGTTCTCCTGTCCAGTAGAGTAGTTGTCCCTGCCATTCTTCTCATCATTGCTCTTTACATGGTCACAAGTCTTCGACGATCTTGTAGACCACTTGACCAGCATTCCAATCCGTATAGTAATGCAGAGACAACACACATTCGGAACACTCGTGTCTTGCACTTCATCAAAACTCGGCGGGTCGTGAGGAAGACATAGAACCGATTGAATGATTTCCACACACTTCCGATCCTCCGGCCGATCTCCAGTGACATGTTGACGTCAAAGTAAAGTCTTGATCCAAGGTAGATGAAGCTGTCAACGTAGCTTATTGGCTTACCATCCACCACCATTGGGACTTGGTTTTTTTTTTCTCGTATTTTTTTCCGTTTATATAGGGGAGCATAGTAGTGCGGCCGAGACGAGCCGGTTTTTGGTGTATTTGAGCCCCGTTGAATTTCCACTCTTTTAGCATCTCACCATGCCTAGTGCATCGGAGACAACAAACAGTTTAATGGCTAGGCGCCGTTATTAGTTTTTCTTACTATAAAAGTACCGGAATCTGAGATACAACCGGAACGATTATATCTTCCCCTTTACTCTACTCTTTCTATAGCTTGCGACTCGGAAACTGTACTAAGACAAAGACATCACAGTGTACTTGAAAAGTGGATTGTGTTCTCATCAATTCAATTCAATTTATTCCAATCTCAAGACGTGGGTCTGTTGGGTGCATTGGGATAGGAACAGGTCGCTATCTTCTCGTATCCCCTTCTCCTCGCCTTCTCAAGATTGTCTTTCCTGCTGCTCATTTGGCCCGCAACTTCGTATCCTACGTCGTGTTCGATGATGATGTCATTCTTCGTTCGGACTTGGCGAAGGCGAAGGAGGAGAAGAAGAAGTGAAAGGCGCGCGTCTGTTCTCAGCCAAAAAACCAGTGATTGACATGCCATTGACTCATCTCAAATGCTTCCTTTTCAACTCTCGATCACTGGTTAATAAGCTGTCTGCTCTTCACTCTTTTCTCTCTCATTATGCTCCTGATATTGTTTTCTTCACAGAGACATGGTTGTCCTCGAAGTATCCTTCCTCGCTTCTCACTGGTTCCCTACCGTATACCGTACATCGCCTTGATCGTTCTTCTCGTGGAGGAGGCATAGCAATAATCTCTCGTGACCACCTCACTCTCACTCCTCTTTCATTGCCTTCCTCCTCCTCTGAAGTTATTTCGGTCGACGTGCTCCTATCGTCGTGTTCATTTGTTCGTTTCGTCCTTGTCTATCGCCCTCCCTCTGACAATATCTCTAAAACTGAAGAGCTAATAGCAACAATGAGTGATGCAGTCTCTTCCCCTTACCCAACTATTCTCCTTGGCGACTTCAACTCTGAAGCTTCTTCTCCCTCATCCCCTTCCGATCATGCTTTACAGTCCTTCCTTGCTGATTCTTCCCTTGTTCATATGTCTCTCTCTCCTACCCGTCTCAATCGTTGTATAGATTGGATCTGTTCCTCCTCTCCCTCAGTCATCTCTACAGTATCCCTCATCCCTTCCTTTCCCAATAGTGACCACTCTGGTGTATCTTTCTCTGTGAATTGTTCCATTGTTCCACCCTCACCTTCCTCTTATCGCGACTATTACGGTGCAGACTTCACTCTTCCCAATGCCCATCTCTCATCTATCAATTGGTCTGAAGTCTTTACCGGGTTTCGAGATATAGATGATATGTACAATCGTTTCTGTCTTGTTTTACACTCCGCCATTCATTTATATGTCCCTTTTCGCGAACCTCGCAGCTCTTTCCATTCTCTCCCTATGCACATTCAACGCCTAATGCAGCATAGGAACACCCTATTTCGTAAAATCCACATTCATACTGTCCGTGTGTTGTACGAGCAAGCTAGTAAATCTCTGTTGCATCATCTCAAGAAATGGAATTCGTATTGTGAGCGTAAGAAGTTATCTTCTAAGTTGTCCCTTTACCGTCATGTATCCTCCCTGACGAAATCCAAACTCTCTGTTCCTGCTGTTCTAGAATCTGCTGATGGTGTGCGTGTCTTGGACTTGCAAGCGAAATCTGACTTATTGGCTTCCGAATTTTCGTCCCACTTTGTGCTAGATGACCGTACTCCTCCCTCACCCTCTACCCACCCTCGCCCTACCTCACTGTCTACATTATACTTCTATCCCGCTGATGTATATGCTGTTCTTAGAAGGCTCAAACCCTCCTGCTCTTCCGGTGCTGATGGAATTCCTCAAATTATTCTTAATAAGTGTGCATCGTCTCTCACTTCTCCTCTATGTGACATCTGCAATTACTCGATGTTATCTGGTGTTGTTCCCTCTGTTCTCAAGTACTCTCTAGTCACTCCTATCCCTAAACCAGGCAAGCCATCCCTTTCTCCTTCATCATATAGACCTATCTCCATCCTCAGTCCCGTCTCCAAGCTTATGGAGAAAATAGTTAAATCTAAATTCCTACCGTATCTCATTCGTAATGACATTCTTCCCTCTCACCAGCACGGCTTTAGACCATCCTCATCTGTCGTTACAAATCTCCTATCTTGTGAGAATGATTGGTCTCGATCTCTGTCTCTTGGCAAAGCTGTTGATATTGTATACATAGATTTTACTCGTGCGTTCGATACAGTTCCTCTCTCTAAGCTAATTTCTATGTGCTCGCACTA
>LS826744.1:67308-121501 GCA_900490955.1 Micoletzkya japonica
AATTCGGCTGTCCATTGGGTCCAAATGGGAATTGATTTGAGCTATTGGGAAGTGGTTGATTAGGAGACTGAGAATTCGGCTGTCCGTTGGGTCCAATTGGGAATTGATTTGAGCCATTGGGGAGTGGTTGGTTAGGAGACTGAGAATTTGGTTGTCCGTTGGGTCCAAATGGGAATTGATTTGAGCCATTGGGAAGTGGTTGGTTAGGAGACTGAGAATTCGGCTGTCCATTGGGTCCAAATGGGAATTGATTTGAGCTATTGGAAAGTGGTTGATTAGGAGACTGAGAATCTGGCTGTGCGTTGGGTCCAAATGGGAATTGATTTGAGCCATTGGGAAGTGGTTGGCTAGGAGACTGAAAATTCGGCTGTCCATTGGGTCCAAATGGGAATTGATTTGAGCTATTGGGAAGTGGTTGATTAGGAGACTGGGAATTTGGTTGTCCGTTGGGTCCAAATGGGAATTGATTTGAGCCATTGGGAAGTGGTTGGTTAGGAGACTGAGAATTTGGCTGTCCGTTGGGTCCAGGTTGGAGTTGATTTGGATCAATGGGAAGTGGCTGGTTAGGCATATTAGGATTGGTGGGGATATTGGGATATCCATTGTAGCCAACTGTCGTGTATGTTACGATGTAGTACGGTTGGCCATTCGGTCCGTAGGCGAGTTGATATGTCGGTGGAGTGCCTTGCGGTGGAGCAGGATTCGACAGCGTCATTGCACATGCTGAATACGATATCCATACCGAATCTAAAGTGACAAAGCTATTCTTTCCCTCATACTAACAGTAAACATAAAATCTACCATCATAAAATCTTCTAAGCTTCTATAACAAAGGAACCTTCTGGAGCAGGAGCAGACTGCACGAGAAGTGGAACGAGGAACAGAAGTGGGAACATTCTTGGAGCGCAACAATAACCACTCGGCTTTATACCGCCTCTCAACCTATCATCCAGCCTTGTGCTTCCCTGAGAACAATACGGCCGAAAATGGTTGAATGAGCATGAGCAATCAGACAGAACAGTCATATTTATTGAGGAAAAAGAACCGTTGATGCATGTATTATACAAGTGGAAGATCGATTACTGGTAAGGGTAACGTTGCTCAATGTGTGCATTGGACAAAGTAGGAATGTTAAAGCAAATCAAGAGGAGTGGGGAAGAAGGGGGGGGGGTAAATGAGGAGGTAACAGGATTAAACGGTGAGTTCGGACAGCTTGGAGATGACGCCGTCGAGGATGGGATTGAGCTTCGCGTAGTTGACGGGATCGGCAGCGTAGACAGAATACTTGATACGTTCCTCCTCCTGAACATAGAGCATTGAGGTTATCAGTGACCTTATTCAATAAATATTATTTTTATTCATTCAATAAATATTATTTTTATTTCATTAGAAGTTTATTGTTATTTTAAATATTTTAATACTATAGAAGTATACCAGTGACAGACAAACTTACATTGTAGACCTCGCTGCGGGCTCGAATGCGGAATTGCTTCGGAGCGAACTTGAGCCTCTCGAAATGGGCGTCGTAGGCAACGGGCTGAATACGGTACACTCACGACCGTCATGTACCATTTTTACAACCAAACTTGACAAGCCCTTATTTAGTAATTATGCTCAAATATTGAACAGATAGTACAGTTTCCAAATACTAGTAGACCCGTTATTCAAGCGACCAGAAAGACAAGATGAGTCCACATACATTCTGGTTCTTGAGTTCTCCCAGCTCCTCGGCCGAAATTCCCAACATCTGCTCGGCGACGTTTCCGAAGACTGTAGCCCAAATCGCTCCGGTCATGTCGAGTATCTCCATCTTAAACGGCCTCTGCTTCCCGTTCATCACAGTGACTTCGGGATATTGTGTCCAGCAGAACGAATGAAGTAGTGTACCTGTATCATATAGCGGAAGGAGAAGTTACTCGTGCTAGTCTGGCACTTCTCACAGCGATACTCCCCGTCCACCAGCGTCACCTTCTTCATGCAAGTCTCCGACGGACAACTCTGCAATCACCAATTTAAATGCACGACCTTGGTATGAAAGTATCAGGGGATAAATACTCCTATTTGATATTTATTTTGCGGTAGGGGTAATGTTCTAGCAGCGGTACGGTAGCCATGTAAATCAAGGATTTATAACAGCGATCGGGGTTATTTTGTCGTGCGGTATGGGTCATTTTATGGTAAAATGCGGTTTGCGGGCGGGAGGGGTCCCACCCCGAAAAATACAAACAAATACGGTATTTTTCCTCTGGAAAGTATGCGTAGTCACGCAACAACTATCTGAGTAACTGCGTTCATGATACCCGAACTGAATAGCAGTAGTAAATGGAAGAGCGGATCCCACCTGATAGAGCGCGGTATCGCTCTTGATGTTGGAGATGCGTGCCTTGACTGTCATGAAGACGCTGTCCCCCTTTCCCAGCTGGAGGGCCGTCAGGGTTCCGATCAATCGGAGGTCGCGGCCTGCAATCGACACATCATTCTTACCCCCCTCTTATACCATTGTGCTTCCAGCCAAAACTACACTTGTCATCCGTTGTTTAAATGGAAGGGGGGAATATATTCTTCTCATATGGGAAAAAGCGAAAGGGAGAAACAAAAATGTAATAGCAATACCGAGATTGCTCTCCGAGGAACCAGAGGAGGCACTGATTGACTGGACGGTGGCAAGCGGGCGATCCTGTTGGTACCTGCGTATCCATCGATTGTCCTTCACTGCACATCTTCCAAGACCTTCCATTCGCTTTCAAAGTATACATTTCTCAAGTTTCATTTACCGGCTCTTTCATTCTCATTGTGTCTCTTATGGCAGCCACCGTGCTCAAAGTAGGTGGGAAATTGGTACATTTCGCTAGAGCAATGATAGAGAATACCCCAAGGGGAGGGAGAACTGACCACTGCAAGAGCTCCATGACGCCGTCCACCTCAGGGGTCAGTACAAACTTGCTGCCAGCCGACAGACCCAGTGTGATGCCTCCTCAAACGGAAGGCCATCACTCTATCCATGCACGACTCTTTCACAGTACGCGTCTCCATGTTCCTCCCCCGTTCTAAACTTCTCTCCCTCAGGACTCCGCCAACCCACCGTTAAACTCCTTGACGAGTGCCCCCTTCACTCCGAGTGCCTGTCCCACTACTTCAGCCGGGAAGTTCCTCGCTTGATCGCCCCACAGAACGACGTTGACAGAGACTCCCGAATCATCGACAACCGCCACTTCTCGCTTCACGAAGGGACGACCGTCTCGTGATTGGAACTGAACGAAGGGAGGGTACGGTAGGAGGGAAGGGGTACGGTAATAGAGGGAGAAGCGGTAGTAAGTATATACGACGATGACGAAGAATATCAGGAGAGATACTCAATCCAGAAAGCGCATATAAGACTCATAAATAAAGAGTACTCACCTCGTTCACGTCGTTGACCTTGTCAATACACGCGAGAATGTCCACCAACTCGCCGTTCTTCTTCACAACTTCGTTCAGTTTCACGGGGTTGATCCGGAAGGAAAGCTTGACTTCTCCCACGTCGTGGCACGGCGTCACCTGCGATTCAGTTAATAAACTTAGCGACGAAAAGTCTCATTCCTACTTTGTCCGCACTCTCTTCATACCGCTTCGCTCTCTCAATAGGAGAGACGGTCGGAACTTTTTTTCTCAACTATAAACGCATTCTTCAGTATCTAAGTGTACCCTATGCAATTCCAACTATATGTAGAGCATAATTAAAGAGAGTCTGCACAAGCAAAGGGTTGATCACCTCTGAATTAGCGTTGAGGGACAGTTCGTAGTCGTGGCCAGTACTGTTGAACTTCTTATTGGCCGGTCGCACGCCCGCATTCGATATCGCGTACACCTCAAGAGATACCGTATGCTAGGAAATGCATTTATCTACAACATTAATATAATAATTGAGCTATTTTAGATTCTGGATATAAAAAAGCATGTAGAAGGTGGTGCAATAAAGTCTTTCTTCCTCACCTGATTGAGCAGTACGATCGTATCGAACTTCTCCGCCATATCTCCGAAAGCGGCAATGCGAATAGTCGATGATCCATCGATATCCGTCAGCTCGAAGTTGAATACCTCAAATTGGGAGATTCATAGTCATGGCAATACGGGTGAGCTGGAAAACGGATTCCCAGGCGAAATGCTCTATTGTATTTTTTCAAACACGGTTTTTATTTTCGATGTGAAGGATTATCCGGGCTGTTGTCGTTTATTGTATTTTTTAAAAACAATTTATTGAATTATCCAAAAAGCCCACCCCCCCACCTTGCTCTCGGTTCCTGTCCTCATTCGAATAGTCCGAAGTTCCTCCTTGGCCGAGCATACCCCTCGGACACGGAATCTACAACGATTACTCCATAGTTTGAAAGGGTGAAAATAGCTAATGCCCTCCTCTGTATGTATCCTCTCATCTAAGCATCAATATATGAACTAACTTAGATATGTAGGGCGAGATGCTGGCGATGGGGGTGTAGTGCCCAGATGAGGAAGTGCGGGAGACAACGGGGGGAGGGGCGCGGGCCATTGTAACCGGAGCGGAAGCCGGCTTCTGACCAACCGCCACCATCGGAGCTTAACAGAGCTAGGTAGGAAGAGGGATGAATCATCGAGGGAATGTATAACCCATACGATAGGAGACGAAACACGCAAAGCTTTATGCACACATGATCAATCGTTGACGTAGTGAGCTAATTTAGCAAAATATATAGAAAAAAAGAAGTGAGGCTATAGAAGTGAGGTTTGTTCTAATTTTAAGAAGAGAAGGAAATCGATAAGAGTGTGACTTTGAATACCGACCTTTCATCGGAGATGGCAGGGCATTCTTGCCCGCAGCCAGAGGATAGTCAACAGAGACGTCGAACTTGTGACTCTCGAAGTTCTAGAAAGCGATAAAAGATGAAATACCGCACTTCCATATTCCTTACCTTGTGCTCGTTGGGATCTCCGCAGTGCTTCACTTGATTTCCCACTTTCTGAGCGTGCAACATAAGGATTTTGTAGTCTTCGATCACGAGAGGAGTCTTGCCACTCAAATCATTTGTTCATTTTCATCTTTCCTGGACAGCCTATTCGGTGGTATTGCACACCTGGGCACAAAGTCGGAAATTTTCGAAATTATCAATTATAAATAGACTAAACGAAAAAAAGAATCAACAGTTCGACATTCAGGTAAATAAAATTTCCGCACAACGATAATGCTGACCCGTTTGAGTGAATTATAGTCGAGACACTGAGATTGGTAACGAGGATGATTGGGTGGTGTCCTTCTTTCAGAGTACCCGCGAAGTCCTTATCCGCCTTGTCCGCAATATTCTTGGAGAAGAAGCTGAAAAGGGATCCTAATTTCATACTAATCACAGACAAGCATCGTTGCGGTTAATGTGGTTGGCTAGCTACTGCGCTACACAAACCCGGTTCAAACATAATACCATGATTAACGGTCTAATTCGTCTTAGTCTCAGAGACCTCTCCTTAGCGATTTGTTCCAAGGACTTCAAAATGATAGACTGTTTTCAATTTGGAAAAGTCAAAGTTTAAAAGTGTCTGACCCGAAGCTGTACTCGAATGCTCCATCGCTCATTTTCACTCTTCCTCCATAGTTTGTGTCACTCGATGTTCGATAGTTCTTAACATAATGTTCGATAACTGTCAACGTGGCTCAACTTACGAGAATTTGAATGATGACTGAGTTCTCCTGTCCACCATTGAGGAAGCAATTCTGAAAGAACGCGTTGAGGAAAAAAATATGCTATGTATCAATATATTGTGCAATTAAATATATTGCTATGTAGCAATATATTTAATTGCATAATACTGTGCAATATTATATATTACCGCGTAGCAATATTTTCGAATTACAAAAATTCTACCTGAATTGCCCCACAACTCAAGTGGAGTTTGCCGTCTGCTTTGACATACTGCCTGGCCACTTCAATCTCTGTCATCTTTGCTCTCTGAAGAATTCCTTGGCATTAACATCAGCTAAAGAGAAATAAAACATCTTTAAAGCGGTCGATCCGTAAATATGCGCACAAGTTTCGCGCGCAGCTTGTGTATGCGTCCTTATCTCCGGTTCCGGCTCGACACTGCATTAAGCGGTATAGACTAAAGTGCGGATGAAGACGCGAAGGATTGTTTTTGTGTACTTGTGCATAAATCTAAATTCTAACCATTGAATCGAAAACATCCTGGAATGGGAAAACAATTCTTTCCTTTAACAATATGATAGATCGGTACTGCACACCAATATTCGAATTCGTTTGAATCCGTCCATTTCCTCTTAAAAGTAACGCTAAAATAAAAAAAAAAGTTTATTATATTTTCTTGCACCTCTCATCGCATCTCACAACAGGATGGAAACTCACGACAAGACGAAAACCCGTATCAGCAGAATAAATATCATGCTAATGTTAGCTCAATACTTACAGTAATCTTAGAGAAATTATATGCACAAATTTGAATAAATTATATAACTACAATTTCCCAATACAGACTCTACTAGAATGCGACCCATGAAACTGTACAATCAGGCTCCCATCCGATACTTCAGGTTTACAACTTCTTCTTGACCAGTTTCTCCAGTCGTCGCATGCTATTATCGGCAATGTCCAATCCGGCAGCGGCCACTACGGATGACAATTGGCTCATGGCGCCCACCTGCAAACCAGTCAGCAATATTACATTACCCATCCTGTCGGTGTCACAGAACATAAATCAACGGTCCGCTTAGGAAAGCTCTTTCTGGCGATTGAACAAAAATATAGAGGCGACAATCTTTGCCTGATCTTTTTTTGCTCCCCGGATAGTATCGTAACCCTACCGTATCCCTAATCAGCTACCGTAACTCTCCTACAGTATCTATCACCTGTCCCTGTGCCATATCCGGTCCGTCTCCTCCCCCTCCCGTCGCCCCTCCGGTCACTCCAGTCTTCGCTCGATATAACGCAACAATCTGCGTCTGCTCCGCGCGCTTGAGACCGCGCATATCGAGCACCTTTAACAATTATCATTGACGAAAAAGTTGCATCAGTGAACTCATTCCTACTTTGTCTGCACTCCTCTCCTATCCATACAGCTTCGCTCTTCAAAATAGGAATGAAGCAACTGACAGAACATTTTCCTCAATCATAGTCAAAGAACTTTCGGTATAGACTTCTTCAACTTCGCAATTATTGCGCATACGCTATTTTTAAATAGTGCAGCCAACGCCGCTAAAGAGTATTGAGAGAAGTCACCCCGGCATAATAGAAACTCTTAGGGGATTCGTGAAGCGTGCTGTGGGAGCCCTTGTGCGTACACTGTTGTGTGTACAGGAGTGAACCCATAGATGGACATCTTCATCGTCAATTATCTTAGACTGGGGCCTTCCAATGTTTAAAAAGGGGTTTTGTTAGCCTGCCAATTAGATGTCGTGTATAATGTAGCAGCACTTTATTCTATTTTATGCTATTTAATTATTCTATTTATTTCGCGTGGACTACAGCGTTGGCGCCAATATTGAATACAAGATTGTCGCGCTGCTGAAGGCATACTGGTCGACAAGCAAACTACGTAATTTCACATATCATGGTAGGAAAAACAATTTCCTTCGTCAAAGTCGTTGCAAAAGACGATCGGGTCTCTCTTGAGCTTACATTAGAGAAAAAAAACGTTTACATGCTGATTTTCGGAATCTACGCAAAAAACTGGCCTAAAACATGGTTCCTTTTTATCTCCTCTTTTGACCTTTGTTGTTCACCTTCCTTTTCCTGCATTAGACGGCTATTCTAGAGATATTCCGGTGACCTTTTTGATTTCCATGAAGCATTCCACATGTTACAGTAACCCAGCAAAGGACTTTGCATCGATTTGAAGACGTTCACCCCGTAGCCAACAATGTATAAATTTTGTCTTATGTATATTTTGACAATATCTTTTCCTTCTTTTCTCTCTCGCATATCTACATGTTCATTGCTAACATATTAGTCTTACAATTAGAGCTGTTTACATATATTTTCGTGACCAAACCCAGTGCTGCGTAGTAACAAGTAAGCATACATAAGCAGGTCACCGCAGAAACACTAGACATGATCCAAACGTTTTGTGCAAAGATTCACGTGAAACTCGTTCAGCTATACATATAGGCTCAGCAAAGCTGTCAGAAAGCAAAACAAAAACTATTCGTTCTTTGAGAAGAGAGAATCTATAAAGGAAAAAAAAAGAAAAGATGGTACGTACCTTCTGCAGTTCGGCCACGTCGCTCTCCGGGAGAAGTTTCGTGTAGTTGGAGATGAAGTCGTCGGGGGACGTCGTGTCAGCCATCACGATCTGCCAATTAGAGCATTCCCTTCGGGTCTCTTCATACACATCATCTTCAAAGAAAAAGAAAAAAACCGTAGAGGAATGCTCTATTGCCCATGTCTCTCTTGCCACCTCCATCCCACTTGCGCTATTCCCTCAGTCGATTACGAAAAGGCGATTTAAGGCTTTCTTGTTTTGTTGTTCGTCTATCGGTTGACTGGTTGTGATTCGGATGGCGGAGCGGGTGTGTCTATTTCACAAAGGAAGCCTCAAAAGTACTCGGATGAATGGCCAAGCCTTGACGTCTCGGACTGGGTGCAGTCTGCTCCATCAGGGACTCCTACTCCTACCGTACCCTCATCCCTCTCCTACCGCATACCTTAAGCATCATCTCGGCCTTGCCGAGAATATTGTTAACAGCGGCGACGTAGGTAGAGGGTGGTTTGGTGGCGACTGCGGAATCGACAGAGGGAAGGGAAAGGAGGAAAGTCTTGAGGGAGTGCGTATCGAGAAGCAGCTGTTCCGCCCCTGCAACATCTCCTTCGGTTCATACAACTTACAATTAATACAATAGTAGAGTGAACTTCCATTTCCAAATCTTTATAACTCATAAACGTTTCCAAACGTTGCTCATTGTCAGCTGATCTTCGATCTCTTTGAACAGGCTAACTATCGCCTTTTGACGCTAAAATCAAGAGCTGTAATCAATTCTCGCTTTCCCAGCATCCCGGCTAGATGCATACCGTGAGTGGAGACGGGGCGACAGCGAAAGAGGGCCCCCACGTACTTGTGCGCGAGTTGCGTCGACAGCTTGAGGCACAAGTGGGCAAAGTACCTGAACAGCCGAATATTTATTTATTCATTTATTCATTACGCATGGGGGACATGGCTGACAATGAGGAATAATAAGGAATACGGGCAGAGGAAAACGTTCTGTCAGTTGTCACTCTTTTTTTTTAGAAGACTACAGTACAAAAGCTGCACGCGTGGACAAGGTTCCCCGCAATATGTATTTTGAGAAACGGATGTACGTACGAAATCGTAAATTATCAAGCCTACTACCCACAGTTCGGGTCGTTGGCCAGATATCATCTGTATGCTGACAAAGAAAAGGGGCTAACTTTCTCCTGTCCGCCAGCAAGTCTCGCACGACGGGGACGGCGGCCTTCAGATGGCTTCGGATGGACGAGACGAACGACGATTCGTCTCCCACTCCGTCCACGCCCTCCCAACTACAACCACCACTATTCTTTCAACAACGGAAGATCCTTGCGATTATCTTGTCTTTGATTACTTCCGTTCTAATAATGCTACCGTACTCTAGCTTCCCTGTTATTCTGGCCTATTCCATTGTCTGAGCAAACATCATACTTGGACTACCGTACTCCTCTTTGAGCGGAGACCGAATAAGGGTAAAGGAAGGGGGCGGAGCCTGACTTGATCTTGGTCATTGCCTGCAGTGCGGCATCGCAGGTTGCCTCCAGGTCGTGGACGAGTACAGCCAAGGCAGAGTTGGCTATCCCGTAGAACGTCTCCTGCTCCACGTTCATCTCACTGCCCTGCACACAATAACCATCTATCAATACATTCTTATCATTAAAAGTTCTCTCTATACTACTTCGCTCTCTCGCCACAATCTTTGAGTCGTAAGCACATCCTGTTGGCTGGTGAACATGGAAATCCGTCTGGATGGATTGAATGCATCCAGATGGATTTAAAGCATCCAGATGGATTCTCCCCCCCCCACTCACGGGCATCCTCGCAGCCAGTTTGTCATGAAGCTGTGCAGTGGTCTCGGCACACCAATCAGCCGTGGCCAACACGCAACACGTGAAGAACTGTTGCTGGGGGGACAGTCTGCAATATGCGGTTCTCCGCGGCTTTCCTATCTTCTAGAGGTCTACAATCACTTCCTTTTCATGCTTACGTTCCGTATGAAAAAAAAAACGACACGATGAATGCTTGCCGTTGAAAGACCGTTTATTCGATACATACAGTCTACAGTAAGAACTACGCGAACGAATACCTGACGGGGGTCTGTTCATCGCGAATGAGTGACTGGAAGAGGGCTGAGGCCGCGGCGCCTGAACCGCAGCTTATGACACTCTTTTTCTTCGCATTTTCAAGAAAATTTCTGCTTTTTTGAAATTTTACAGCAACTCCGCTCCTCTAGCCGAAAATTCACGATTCTAATCAAATATTTTCATGAAGTGTCATGTCTTAGTTATATAATATATTCCAGGTGCGCAGTATGCTCCCTCCTTCCCCCTACCGTACCCCCTCCCATCATTCCGCCCCCTCCGCCGGTCTGGAGAGTGGTCGAGGGCAGGAAGGCAGTGAGACAGCCATGGGCGTAGTTGCGAAGACACGTCCGAACCACACCGATTACGTCTCTGTCAATTCAGTAGCTCTTTTTCGATATTTTCTAATTTTTTCAAGTAATCTTTGCAGAGATTCAAAAGGTTATGCAAGATAACGTAGAATTAGCCCTAAAACGAACGGGGAAAAGCAAGAGATGGAAGCTCACTTCAACAGAGCGTCAGGCTGTGACGAGAGCTTGCTCGACTCCGTGATCACCTCAATTACAATATCATAGTTTTCAAGACTCGAAAATACCCCCTTATATCATATTTTCTATATTCCGAAAACTGGTATTAGGGACGAACCTTCTTGAGGAGCAGGAACATATCAGCGGAAGAGGGAAAGGGAACTGCGTGCAGGGAAGTCTCTCGGGATGGGCACTCCGTCCCGTTCCTGGCGAGCATACAAGGGATAAGTACTGGCGAGAAAAAAAGGATACATCAGTAATGCAGAGAGTGATAAGAATTCGATTTCGGAATTCAAATGCGACGGCCAGTTCACACTATCCGTTCCTACCGTATCCTCGTCGCGCACTCCTCCAGAAAGCCGTTGAGCGTCTTCTCTTGTGCTGAGATGAAGACGTCGAGGAACGGGTCGAAGACCTTCCAGATGGCCTGACAAGGGAAAATAAGCAATTCTGAAGGCGTATATCAGACTATACATATTTCAATGCAGCAAAGCAGCAAAGAGGGTGCAACTGGTTCGTCCGTGTCTCGTTCTCTAGTGAATTCAAATAGTGGAGCAGGTTGAGGCAATCAGAAGCGAAGCTTCGTACCTTGTCAAAGTTGTACTTTCCCTTGGCGGGAAAGCGCTTCATCAGCAGGGCCTCGAACATTTTCGTGTGCTGCAACAGTCAGTAGTAGAGAGAGAGACCTTCTCCACGCTCCAAACTACGGATCTCTTCTTGACGCTCTCTTCTTCACCGTTCATGCTCAGAAGGCGTATTTGTAGAAGCATGAAAGATAACCGAGAAAAGGAGCCAAAAGGACAGCCCTAGGCCAAGGCGCATCGGTCCACCTGAATGGCGTGGCCGAGCAGCTTCCAATCCAGGTCCTGTCTCCTCCTGCTCAGCATGCGGGTGAAGATGTCCCTGAAACAAGGCAAAAAAAGACTAGTTCTCGTTGCCAAAACATTTGCCTAAATCAAAAAATGCTGGTAAAATGGAAAAACTGAAACTGCTACTCACGCAGTAATGGTGCAAAACTCGGTAGCCAGCCTGCGGCCCATCTCCCAGTCCGGGGGAAAGACCCCCGTCATTCCACTTCGCTCCAGATCCGTCAACTTGCGCACGAACCACTTATACCTGGAATGAGCACGTCAATCTCTACTAGATATACCCCTCCCCCTCCTATACTCTAGTCTGACCTCTCCTCGATCTTGTCAATCCATGCAGCCTCTTCGTTCTCAGCATACAGAAGGGCGTACTCTGCCAATTGCTGGTCGACGAACCACCGACAGAGGTCTTCCTGAAGGGAAGGCCACGGCATTCACCACTATTTTTAACATCTATTTTAGCTACACACTTGTAGTGAAAGACTATGAAAGACATTATCATAGTCGAGAAGGAGTATAATCGAATAGGAGTACTGCATTACTATCATTTTGATGATTACACGATCGACTGATTCCCAACATAATCCGAGTAAACTTGCTCTTGCTTATTAAGCTTTAAAAACTCTAGGGATAAACCTGACCAGAAAGAAGCCGGTTACGAAACATAAGCTAGAATATGTCGCAGTACCTTCAGAGGGTTGTTCATTGGTATCAACAATATTTTCTTTCCAACCTGCACTCCTCCCTCGAGTGCTGAAGTCACCCGGCACATGTCCGTTACCGTCTCCGAGATTTGGCCACCCTCAAAGCTTTATTTTTGCTCTTTTTCATATTTCACAATATTGAGATAGTGCAAAGTAAAATGTGAACATTTCGCACCTTGAACGCCAGCTTAAGGTCAGTAGCCAGCTGGCGCGCGAGCCGCGACTTGAGCGCCTCCAGTTCGTCTGCAAATAATTAGCAAATATAACGTGTTTCAAAGCCGAGAATCTACCGTAAGAAAGCGTAAGAATCTTTTCGAAGAAAATTGATTGAATATCAAGAACAAATTAGAGTCTAGTTTAAAGAAAGTGTTCTCAACGCACGCGTGATCGCGGCAATGTGCGGGACGTTGGAGTGTCGCTCGAAGAGCTGAAGAACATTCAAGACTGCCGGGAGTTGTCTGGCAATCGACCCGTAGTCCCGTTTGTCAGCCCATGCACCTACAACATCAAACAAGTAAAGAGACTCGCGGAACAACCCAACTGAGATTCCCCCCCGGATTACTGTATTCCAGTATGACCCTCTATAACATTATCGTACTTCATTGAGTTATCTAGACAAAAATATAGTTCACTTTGATATTAATTAGTTTCCTACTTCCTATTCCCAAACATAATAAATGCTAAAAGCCGGCTGACCGAGGTTCTCTACTCCGGCCAGCAGAATGTGCAGATGGTGGAGGGTGGTGATGGATGACGTCAAATTACGCTTGGCCACGTCCAATTGCTTGATGTCCCTGCAAGATAACTGCTATCCATAATCGCCTTTTCAAGATGTATAGAAATTTATGTTTATGTAAATGAATCTATTTATCAATGTTCCCCCTGCACTATGCAACCTCGGTGAAACGCGCCATTAAGCAACTTGGAAAGGCGTAAAAGAAGGTCGGACCTGGTCATCTCCTTGACCACGGCATCGCTGGTCTGCGTCTTTCCCCGAATGCTCTCGATTCGCTGTTCCAGCTCCACCATCGCCTCTTGAGCCTGAATTACCATACATTAAGCCATCTGATATATTTCAAAATAGTAAATAAGTAGATGCCATTCATCACGACTCTAATCGCGTCTGACTACAGTATCCAAGTGCTTCCCAAGACATGTTCTCTGAATTTCCTGATCATACATGGGCTAGTGTTCTCTTCAAATTTTTACAGGCATCCTCACGTAATTAGAGATAATCAAAACAGTTGTCCTAACAAGTCTTATATTTTATGATTCTCTAATGCAGGCACACATCCTAACTTTCGATCGGATAACCTCGCCCATGTATGTTCCTGATTAACTATAACCCGGTTATGACTGTTTAAACCCGGACCTCTTTCAACGCTTTCTCCCCCTCGTACGAGGCTTCGCTCTGGCCCTCCACAAGATGTGCCAGTTCATCGTCCAGTCCCGAGATTTCTGCCTCGATCGAAGCGATTACCTGACATTTCAAATCGCAAAAACTACTTCAATCTATGATGTGAACAGCATTTTTTTCATTTAAAAAATGTCGAGCCAAAAAGGGAATAAATGAAATATTACCGAGTCGATCTGGTTTAGCGACTGTTCCGTGGGGAAGAGCTCATTGATCTGCGCGATCAGATCTCGGTCCGGACGAACGATCGACTCCCGCCGAGAGCAGAGGTCTGCAATTGAAAATTTAGAGGGATAAAATAAAAGGCAAAAATAAATAAATAAACAAAATAATAAATATTGACCATCAACGACGTGGCGGGTGGCCACCGAGTAGGGCGGAGTGGCCGATTCGCGACGAACGGAGGCTACACTCGGGTCGTCTGCCATGAAGATATGGCCAAACCTAAAATAAGATTAACTCAAAGATTAACTAGTTAACTACTTGAAAAGTGAATTAATTAAATTGGTCCGAATGTGCACGTATGAGGACGAATGTACGGTAGGTCAGCAGTTAGGTCACATACGCAAACATTCTGGGATTTGTCTTTCGATTTCTTTAGATATTGCGGGAGGATTCAACGTGGTTTTTACGTGAATTGCTTCATATTTACATACAACCTTTCGTCTGCGTAGATAGCGGGGAAAATCGTAGTTTATGATGTTTCGAACTGTAGCCTGAACTATGGTTGTGCCAATCTGTAGTCAATAGTAGATAAGGGACACGAATGGGTACGAGAGAGGTTAGTCTGTAAATACGCGAGGACGTGTGGCTGTGTACCTACCTAGTCTCTATTGAGTAGAATTTTTCACTGTTTCGTCTCTTCTTCTCCTCTGACAATGGGAAGTTTTCATATTTTATGCAAACTACTGTACAAAATGTAGTTTATCTTTACAATGCTCGCTCGAGTGCAGGCGAAGTAAACAGGAATGAGCGTAGTGATGGAATTCGTTCGTAGGAAATATACTTTGGGATGGGAGGATTTCTCCAAGCGTCGTTGGTCGTTCTCTTCATCGCTCTCCTCTTCCATGTCTACACTCGGCTCGACATCAATCGGGTTGTATACAACCACGAACCCGGCCAGTGCACGATTGTCGATGGTCCAAGTGAGTTGGATTAGCTCACGTTCCAGTCGTAGCGAGCATTGTCTTTGTTCTATACAACTACAGGCTATAGATGGAAATCGTCATCAATCTTGATAGTACGCTTTTCACAGATAATCACCTACTACTTTTATTAATTTCTAGCTTTTGGTGGTAATGACCTAGGTAATGATTGTTATCATCAAGATTCGCAATATCATTTATGTATTTCATCACATTCAGCCGATGGTTCTGAAGACATCGAGGTAGTGGAACATCTGTCCATCGCGTTCGTCTCCTCTGAAATTCACTACTTGTCTTGCAAACGAAATGGACCAGGTATTTACACTCTCAGCAGTAGCAAACATAAATAACCGGATGAGCGAGAAATTGAAAATGAAATTATCCAGTTAAAGAATATTGCAGGGAAGATATTCCTGTATGACTTCAGCAGCAACAGTGCTCGAAAAGAGGCAAAGTCTCTGAAGATTACGGGAGAAACGTTTGATGCTGTATGTCGTTCCTGTATACTTCTTCTACGCATAGCCTTTGCTATTTATGTATTACCATAACATGATGTAGGCCAACTTCCATCCGCATGGAATCACTCACTGGATCGTGAACGGCGTGGTTCGACTGTACGTCATCAATCACGACAACCACTTTAGACACTCCGTGGAGGTACTTTATGAGTACAGTCCTCAATCTTAGGAACTGACGATGATGCGCAACGCGTTATTGATTATGTTGTGACAAATGCTTCCTGAAGGCCTTCGACTTTGACGAGAAGTCACGTACTCTGAAGCACGTGAAGACGTTCAAGGATCCGGCCCTAATCAAGTACAGTTCTCCATTATTTAGCCCACTCTCCTAAAGTTAGTGAAGTAACCTCAAAGGCCGAACGACATCGCCGCCGTCGGGGAGGACCAGTTCGTGTTCTCGAATGACGGGGTGTGTCAGACGGAGACGATGGGTCTGCTAGAGATGCTGTCGGGGTGGAGGGGCGGCAGTGTGTACTACTACGATTCCAAGGTCGGCAGATGGAAAACATTCCCTCACGTGTCCTACACCGGTGGCACGGAGAAGTGCAGACAAGTTCGGAATGAGTTTGACACGAAGAGCTAAAGTACGAAATGTCTTGATGTAGCGAAGAGGGCAAAACGGAGAGAACTGGATACATTAATGTACCGTGGAAACTGACGGGTGACCGTTTATTGTATCTATAGATGATATATCTGCACGCAGACGTACCACGAATTGCTGTCCGGCCGGGCTTCTCCCAATGGAGTTGCGTACGACGGAAGGAGCGGGACGCTCTTCGTGTCCATCATCATGGACAGACTCATCGAAGCCTACCACTTTGACAAGGTTCTCCGATAGACTCTCTATCCGGTATAATGTAGGAAACATTCCCATCCCTGAGATGCTGCGATGCGGATCACGGAAGCCATGTAATTTGGGCGCAAAATAAATACATAGATATTTTACAAACTGCAGGTCCATTCGATTATTTCAGTCGACTGTCTCTCTTTCCCTCCTCTCGTCCATCCCGGTGTACTCGAGTTGCGACAACCTCTCCCTGCATAAGCCTCGGACTTTGCTTACGGGATGCCATCCGATCACTCACAAAGTATCATTTCTTCATTATCCTTTCAGTAAACAATTTTTTTTAAATTTTCCTTTTTATAAATAATTAGTTCAAAACGCCTTTCAGGTGCTTAGAAGCCTGCAGGATTGCAAGAACCACGAGCTAACGGCGCCCTCTCAGGTGAGCAGTGTAATTTTTGTAGTTAACATTTAGATTACATGGCTGAATGCTTACGGCATACATTCTTCTAACCATACAAAACATTGTATTCATGCTAGGTGCTCAAACTCGACTACAGCGACGACTATTCTACAGCGAAGATCACCGAGGTATAGATTATACATAACTTCCTTTTTGAAATTCAGAAAGCCACTTCTATCTATGTATCTTAAAAGGATTATGCGTAGATTGCCATAGTGGAATAAACCGATCCGTCAGTTTCTTCCCTTCCAAAATGAGTCTAATTCTCTCACTTTTGCACACTCTCTCGCCTTATATTCGGAATGATTTTCCGACGGATCTTTTTAATCCATTTTAGAATTGTCACAGTTTTTCAAAGAAAACAAACGTGAATTACAAGAGAAATCAAAAGAGAAGAGAAGGAGGTCAAGAGCGATGCGGATACTTTTGATGTTTGAATGTTGAACCTCTGCAGGAACTAATTGGTTCGTGTACACTCAGCGAAATTTCACCACCATACAGCACCTAGTGAATCATTCACCACACAAATTTCACCAGCCCGCTTATGAATTGTGCTCCATTCACCAGAGGGCTGGTGAAATTTGTGTGATGAATGATTCACTAGGTGCTGTATGGTGGTGAAATTTCGCTGAGTGTAGGTACAGCCATAAGAAAGACCCGAGTCGAATTATTGTGAGCTTGTGAATGGATGCCTTGTCAGATGTACTCCAATGACGGGACTCAGCTAACCGGCTCTTCGGCCGCAGTTCTCTTCGACAAACAGGTACAACGTCTTGCAGCAAACCTGTCAACTGGAGATTTGAGAACTCGGAATGGCCTCCGTTTCAGTCAGATCTAGGAACGATTTTACACTTAATATTCCAGCTTCTGGTGGGTACCGTACACCGAAACCTTCTCCACTGCGCTCTCCCCTGACTTCTTTTACTTCGTAATATTTATTTCTCTGTGTACCTCCCTGAATAAATAACTGGTTAGAATCAGAACTTCCTTGACCAAGTGTCCACGCCCAGTGCTTTCGAACATTCAACATCAGAGTTTGCCTTTATGGCCTTGACGACCATAAGCAACTGAGAGGTGGTTGCTATTCCCGAAGGCGGACTAATGTGGCGACCACTCGGAAGAGAGTGCAACCATGATGCTCCTCGGACTCTTCCTGCTTCTCTTATACGGCACGCAGGCTTGTGAAGTGACGGTGCAGGAGTTGGATATGGTAAATAAACATCTCATTTAGTCTACCTAGAAGATACCTACATTTGAGGGTGGTTACATTGAAATGTAGGGATTCGCAGTCCTGAGTCAAACGGATTCAGAACAATTGTGCAAAGCTGTAGCTACCTATTTATCGGTGACTGTACCACCTTTACCTTACCACGTAAGGCCGTTCCCTCGCTGTACGTGCGTGCCACGGGTCTGGTCAAATTGACGGGATCGTCGATGGGAGGTTCAATGGGAGTGCTCAACCAGTGCATCAGTGCGTGCATTGCCAATGCAACGTGTGGCGCACTACAGTTCACGTAAGAATGAGATACAGATAATTACGGTATACTGAGAAGTTTTATAAATCAATCAGCAATATCATCTATGTAGAACTGGTCGACTTCACATATAAAACCAAATGCCCCCTGCAGACATGATGCACATACCTATCTAGTTGTGGCCTTCTGAAGGGCTTTCGAAAAAAATCGATTTAGCGCTCTGTCGATGACCGCGATCACAGTGAGAAACGTGGGGACGTGTCAGTTGTACAGAGGTGTTACACTGAACACCGTCGCGACCGACGTCGACTGGAACAACACGCAGATTACGGTCTACGCCAGAGTTCCCGGTACGAGATCAGATATATTCCAGTTGTAAGCTATCCGTACTTGTAACAGGGCTAAAAATTCACGACCTCCTCAGAAAAATTTACGTCATAAAAAAGCTTATCGTTTGCAAGAGCTTGGATGCACATCTGTAGAACATTCGCTTTCGTCTATTCTCTGCTGTATCAGATGATGTTCTCAATGTGACATGTCTGTCAAGATCGGACTACACCTCAGCTCTCATGCAATTCTTCGGAACGACAGCAGGTTCGTTTCCTCTTGAAACGGAACGAACCAAATTACAAAAAAGTTATTGCTATTCATAACTAAAAATATGTAAAATATTTTTTCTGCAGGAAATACTCAGACCTCAACAACAGGATCCTAACAAGATGGACAGCGAAATGTTGAGCTCATCGGAGATCGTGTAATATTTCATCACCGAAATTCGCCCGAATAGAAAGCAATCATGTTATTGGCAACGTCTTGAGATAAATATAACATTTGTGAGAGTTATCAAAGTTATGAAGACGACATTTTCATCAAACAGAACAAAACGGCGAGTAATGCCGTTTATCTGAGAGTTGTAGTGATCCCTCTCCCGTTCATCTTCTTTTCACTTCTTTTTCCCCTTCAGCGGGATAACATGTCTGTTGGCCGAAGCGATGCCGAATACACATACATCTTCATAAATTTGAGAAAAAAAACTTTTTTCCAGGCTTTTCGTGATCCGGCCCCCAGCCAGAGCGTTTAGAGATACCAGTATATCCCGCTAAAAGTTGATTTATTCGCTAACGCTGAGGTCGTTTCATCAATGAATCAGAGCTGCATCTCATCTCAGTCAGCTAATATCTCTGATTTTGTTGAAAACGCGTTGCTCTTTGCACCTTCAGCACTGTGTTCTAAATGTTAAGCGAACGAGCCAAAATGCTTAGGATACGGTGTTTTCCGTGCGAGAGTTCCAACCGAAATCAGGGTTATTTTTCGGCATCTCGTTCGCTTAACATTTTGACTGTTGTCAGAACACTGTGTCAGTACTCCGCGGTTGGTGAATAAATCGTGTGAGATTCGGAATACCCGATCAGGATGATTAGATCTACTGAATGACGTAAAGAGGGACTATGGCCAGAAACTCGTGGCACGGCTCCTTTAAAGATATATCTTCGAGTTTCGTATTAGTTTTATCGAAATTATTACATTGTAACGCAATCCTCATACGCAACAGATGTACTTGAAAAGCTTTATTTGGAATTTTCTGCCATCAATTTTTCAAGCGAGAATCTACATCGTTAGGACATCAGGCTGATAGCTCGTGTTGATATTATATTATGAGTTTTAGCTATTGTTGAGCAGCTTGAACATAGCTTCGCTATTTACAGCCCCCAACTATCGCAGATATCCCTTCTCCCTCAACTCTTCAACGACCCTCGCATACTGCCTGTCATCGTACTCTATCATCTTCCTGATGCTCTTCTGCACTTCTCCGTCACTCGTCATATAGCTGCTCTTGTAGACCCATAACTGTTCCCCTATCGATCGATTCTTGCACGTCTCCGAGAGGTCTTCGCTCGATCGAGTGAGAAGAGAAGAGGCTTCTTGGAGACTACGGGCCAATGGTGGGTGCCAGGACCAGCCGACGTTTCTGATAGGAGGAAACAATACATTGCAGCTTGATCTCGGGATCCCGAAGAGAACGGAGAGTATCACACAAGCCTTTCACATTTGTTGCGACATATTACCTGGCCACCCCGAAATTTTCTGATAAAATATATTATAATACAACTCACTCAGTCTTCCATGCATGGAACATGAAGTCTCCGTCCGACCATCGATTGCTCGTTATCCATCCGTCGCGACACCATCGACGTGGGTGGTCCTTCGAGAGAGAAATAGTTTTTTTTTTTGCAAAAATATCAACTGGATATATCTCCACCAATATCTTTTGTTGTCCTCTTTCTTATTTTTACAGTAGTTAGTTTTCACTAGATTTGGTTCTCATGTTCCAGTATTTATAGGAGCGTAAACGGATGAGTATGAGTAGAAATGAAGAGCCGGGAAAATGAGTGCGAAAAAAGACTTGTCACCTTTCCCCGTAACTCTATCAAAGGCATCGTCTCGTTTCGCATCAGTTCCCTCACGCAGGCTTCGTACTCGAACAGGCTAGCGTAGTTCCTGTATTAATGCTATCATAGATTTCACAAAGATTTACAAAGCTAATAACATCCATAGACTCTTTTACAAGTCAGTAAGCTTCTCAAAAAAGCGTACTTTGACCGTTTCCACAGCTCTTCGCAGTGAACATTAGCGGGAATAAGATGAGGAAGGGTGAAGTTGAGCACAACACCCTGAAGATGTCTGACTTATGCAATTTTTTGTTACTTCTAATTTTTGAAATAGAAAGAAATCTTATTCTTTTACAAATAATCGATTTGCGTCGTTTGCCGTGATCAAGGCAAACGACGCAAATCACACTGAGCGCAGTTTTAACAGCTTTCCCCTGTCTGCTGATTAGGTGCACTTCATGAAGAATTCTTACTTGGATCGTTCCTTGATCCCGGCCGTGTTGCGGTACTGCAGGCAATCTACGGGGTTAAAGGTTTTTCACTAACTACACTAATCTACGCGACATCTAAATCTCCGAAACCCCTTACCCGTAATAACTGTCGGCAAAGTACATGGTGAAGTTTCGGCCGATGTCGCTGTTTCTGAAGAGACATTCGTCTTTTTGTGCCGGGTTCGCATAGGTAAACAGTAATTCAGGATTTCATCAATTTCTAATAACAGCACGATTGCGTGAAGCTTCTGACCTGACAAAGTACCCGTCGGTCATCACCTCGAAATTCCACATTCGGTCATAGAGAACAACGTGTATCGAGTCGTCCTCAGGCAAGTACTCTTCTGCAAAAACTAACACTTTGGCCAGCCTTTTCTTTCCTCATCTTAGCGCTGAATACACCTTTATTTTTTCAGTACGATTCTCTACTATTCAGGAGTTTGTGAGACTTTTTTTGTATCTTGAACGGTACTCGGTAATAAAACGACTCAATGAAATTCAAGCATGTAGCAAAGCGGGAGATGCCGACGGGCGATAGGCTTAGTATTGCAAGGAGGAGGAGGAGGCACTTGGCGCATCGCCCATCGTTCTCGTTTTCAATCCGTTCCTACGCGTTTCCGTCTCGTTGCCTCCCTACGGGTTCTGTGACTGGTCGGTCGGCAGATTGGCAGCGCAGCGGTTTTCCTGTTGCGGCATATAAAAAGGACCGTAAAAAGCATTAGAAAGCTTTGGACGCTATTTCATGAATGATGATTCAAGCAATTAATCGCTAAGACGCAGAAATAGCCGATATATTGGAATGTTATGATTCTATGATTTCCTAAGCGTGTAAACATCTCACAAGAGGGGTCTATCATAGATAGATAGATAGTTTATGCAGATAGATTATCTATCTATCTATCGTAGACCCCACTTCATCATGAATATAACTCGGCCAAGCACCAAGTTGAATGGATCGTACCCAGAATGTGATTGGGGTTGACCACGCCGACGTCCGCCCCGATGAAGAGTATCCACTCGTACGGGAGTTCGGGCAGCATGACCGACAGAACACAGTGACGGTGGAACATGATCTGAACACACAACATTCTGCGCGATAGGGTAGATTACTATGCAAATTAGGAGAGTGGGTGCGAGGGGGCATGGACATTGAATAGACGCAGAGACAGTCGCAAATGGATAAATTCGCATTGGCCGAAAGTCGTGTGAACAGAGACTGCGCTTCAGGTTCCCTAGCGCTACTTTCGTCTCGGACATTTCCCGGAAAAAACGAAGATTCCGAATTGCACTCACATCCGCATGTGGACACAGCTTGTGCAACGAGGCATTCCCGTTGGTGGTTATGATGTGCAGGGGATACCCGTGCAGAGCTGCGTAGCACTTGACACTTTCGAGGGCAAGGCCTAAATACCAAGAGTGACCTCTGTATGCATCTGCACGGTATCTTCTTACAGCGTCACCGGCTGCAGGTTACGCATATTTGCGAAAAGCTTTGCGACATTTCCTTAAGTATCTTAGTATAAGAAGGAAGATAGTTTGCCTATCATCGCTAACCTACCGGCCGAAAAGAGCATCACTAACCGAAAGTGGCGGGGTCGACTTCGCCCGAGCCCAAGACGATCACTATCGCAATCTCCGCCGCGCGACCTGCTTTCATTGGGAAGGTTAGAGGCGTCGTTGAGGGCGACGCACCGTTCTGCGCCACACGGCACATTCAGATAATTTGCGGCGAGAGAGACCCAATCGGGAATCGCTTTCTGGCAGTCGTACGTTGAGCGCGCGTGCATATCGACATTATTGCATACTGTTCTCACGGAAGTAAATAGCTGCTTGAGGCCCCCAGTCACGATCCGAAAATCAGGATGATGTATATGCGCTAACTTACTAACTTTCTCGATTGATCTCTCTTTTTTTAGCTATATATTATTGCATACTGAGCTGGTACTGAGAGAAAAAAGCTGGTGCCGATATCGGTATAAGTATCTAGCAGTTCTTACCGGCTCTGCTGACGGTGACATTGCGCCGCTCCTCCTTCCAATCATACTCCAGAGACCGGTTGAACGAGTGCATGCTGATCAATCCTTCAAAGGAAAATCGTATACTTATTTTATTGTATATTCTATTTTGCATAAGATTCGCAATAGTAGGCTAGAGTGTGAGAAACAGCGCAAGAGGGAAGCAGACGTTTTAGGAACTAAGGACGGCTGACGGCTTGCGTTATCTAGTACAATGAGAAACTCACTCGAGCATACATCCTTGTACTCTCCTGTAGGAAGAGCGATGAACAGCGAGACCTAGGAATTCTTGCTTTGCTTAAACAACTCGTTGAGGAAGAATTACAAATACACGATCTAAACATCAAGAACGGAAAAAAAAACTAAGAAAATACCCTGAAGAAGGCGAAGGCGAGGAAGAATATGACAATGTCTCGCGATGGACTATCTGACGCGCTGGGAGACATTGGTAGAGGACCGATTGGGTGATCCCCTTTCTGAAGAGATAAAGGAGTTAGCCGTAGATAGAATGAACATTTCATAGAGAAAAAAAACGTACCTCATCCGCGGTCGAGTTGGTATTTTCGCGAGATCTTACGCCGTTAATGATGTACTTCTTGCAGATCTGTTCGACTAAAAGTAATGAAACATTATAACGAGTACCAATTTACCAAAAGCTAAAGCTTGAATCGGGCATAAATGGTACACGGGAGATGCACGGAGAAAGATCGAGAGGGAGAAGAGAAGCCTAGAGACATCTCGTAGGTGGACCATCTAGATAAGGCGGGGACAGGAGAGGAGGGAAGCGGCCAAGGGTGCAGTGCCTTACACAGTGCAGCAACAACCTCATAAATTGGGTTTATAGAAAATTCATCCCCACCCCGGGAAGTACAAGGAGCAAAATCATATCGCCACAAGGCAACTGGGGTGAAATTTTACCCAGCAAGCGGTAGTCTTGAGGAAGTAGCGATAAGAGAAGATCAAGATGTATATTCTTCGTGACTTCTGAGCCTCGCGATGAACCGATTTTGAAGAACTCTTTTTAAAGAAGAAGACTTGCTCACTTCCTGCGCCAAATTCAACAAATATTTCATCTTTCTCGAATAATGTGACGACCCAGATAATGTTACAACAAACAAAGCATTGAACAATCGATCAAGCACGTCATCGAAGTATTACTATCGCACGTTGATATAACAGTCAATTTCGTCACTTAGATCCGCAATGAATCGCAGTCCTCTACCTCTTCTGATCACCGAGGTCTTCAATGTCATCCTCTGTAACCTGTGCCCACTTGCCCGGGATCAGATCGAACAGATCGTCCTGAATGACGGGAAGAATGACCAAAAGTGGGATGGGGGGTATAAATCGAGTATAATAGTAGCAAGAGCTAATAATATCGAAATGAAAAGAGGAGTCGAAAACGCAGAAGCAACATTGGATTTGAAAGAAGAAGAGAGCAAAAAAACAATTTGCGCGGAAAAGCAGACACCCCCTATATTTTTGTGGGAATGGCGGACATTAGTTTTAAGGTGTACTCTCAACGAGTCGCACTCTCTTTGCTTGTCTTCCCCCTTCGTGCCCTCACCTTGATATCTCCCTGTATCACAATCTCATCCGTCCCCGTCACCGAAGATCCACACGCAAACTTCGAAGCGAAGAACTTAGCGGCCACTTTCAGATCGATATCTGACAATAATACACATACTACAGATTGAATGGGAAAACATTTAGGTAAAGCTTAGGAACAGAATAGTACTGTTGTTTGTAGGGAAACGCTGAATAAGTAAAGAAATGTGTAAGTGAATTGCACTGCTTTACAATGAAATTCAATCCAGTAGAGCTTTCAGTCCAACTTCCTACGATTTACTAAATCAAACTAAAAAGCCAGCATAAAGCCTATTGACGATGATTCAACCATAATAATAAGGCGAAACCCTTACCAAAGGTGCTCAAACCCTTCACGACCGTCACACTCTTCTTGCCTCGCGGTGCGCGTTGTACCGTAATCTGCACAAAAAAAGCTTACACCGTGCCTACACAACCGTGACCTTAATCCTTGAATAAATCCAAAATCGTTCTTGTTCCAAACGAAGGAAATTATTTTCGGAACTATTGTCTTTCTGCGAACCTGTCCCTTCTTCTTCGCCTTCTCCTCCGTCTTCTTCCCTCCCTTGCCACCTCGCTTCTGCAAGTTCCTCTATTACTTCACCATAGTCTAGCCAGCTACTTAACTCATATCGGCTCAAACTCTACGTGTCATCAATGCGGCAAACTGCCTAGTGCTTTTATGTCTCTCGAATATCTCTTATCTTGTACGATCGCTGATAAAGCTGCCAAATGGTCCACAACGGTGATACCGTACCCCTCCCCCCTCCCCACCTGATGCTTCTTATCCGCATCGCCTTCCGCACCGTCCGCGCCCGCCTCGCCTTCCTGAAAATTTTATAATGTTAAGGCGCTAAACCCAGAATTTCAAAATATCAACCTAATTGTAAGAAAATTGTCAAATTCCCTCTGATATTGCGTGCTCTGACGCTCATTGTATAAAAGAAAAGACAATTCTCGTTGCAAACCAACCTTCTTCGCCGCGGCAATCGTAAGCCCGTCAAAGGCCTCCGGCATGTGTGCCTCCGCCCACTTCTTGCACCTCAAAGATCAAAGATCATCTTGTCAGAGGCCAAAGAACACTCAAAGACCAAAGATGAAGATGAAGTAGACTCACTTATCGTAGGTGCCGGAGTACTCACAGTACTCGAGGGGCATGGAACACTCCCCACAATACCGTACCTCCATCGGATATCGCGGGTCCTTCTCCGTGGAGGGAGTCGAGTCGTCAACGTCGGCCATCTGCATCAATTACATACATAATATGCAAATATTATTTCTCAAACTTTAATTGAAATTGCACAAAAAACTGATTATCCTTCCATACAAACTAGAGATATACATGGTATGACCCTTTTTTAAATTCAGTGCTAACTGTGCCAAATCAGTTATAGATAAATATCCGCTGAGAACGGAGTGCTACCTACAAACAAGAGACCGCGTTAAATTTATTAATACTTTATCGCCCTAAATCTGATCCCGATAAAAAACGACATAACGGAATACGGTAACCGGTTAGCAGAGGGGTACTGTAACATTCACTTAGGCGACATTGGTATACTCTGAAACATGGCGGGCTCTAATCACAATACGAAACAGAACGAAAGATGAGCGAGGGTTGAGAATGAGCTAAAACACGGATAATCATCACTATCACAGTAAGCTTGCATAAGTGAATCTACGGTAATTCTATCACAGATGCACGGTGGTCATACGAGATTATGAACGGGAGGGAAAAGTGAAGGAAGCAAGTATGTTAGAGCAGTGCACAATGTTCCAAATTGTTACTAGATTTCTGGATTATAAGAAAAAAATGCACTTTCGAACATTTTGCATTTTTGATGGGGGTATGACCGGAAAAGTGACTCAACAGGGTAATCTACACATAATAAGAGCAAGTGAACGGGCAATTATTCATCATAAAACGAAGCAAAACTACACGACGGAATGCTTATCCCTGCACAGTGGCGAATATCCCAGATATAATAACATTATTGCGATAATATATTCACTATATTTAAAAAAAAACTCTGTGTAGCAAGGAAGGGGGAGGAAAAGAATGGAAATTGGTAATTTCACGGCTATTGCTTCACGAGTATCATGAAAGACAGAAGTGAAAAACCCATTTCCGTTTTATAAAAAGAAACATAAATTAAACTAACAACTCTAAGAGTGTACAAACTGCCACCGTTGGTGTGGAATGTCCTCGCACTTTTCGATTATCACCTAGAAAAAGTAAAGTTAAAAAAAAAACACAGAAAATTATTGCCGAACCGTAGTTGAATCAGGGTGTTCGAAACATGCCCAATACTTCCTACAACTCACATGCTTTCACAGTAGCCCCCCTCGCTTACCGTAACCCTCCCCATTCCCCTTGGGACCCACCTTTTCGCCGTTCTTGATCCCGCGCACCGACAGACACAGACCCGAGCTAACGTGTACCATCTGCTCGCCCTGCAGTTCAAAGGTCTAAGGTCAAGTCGCAAAGATCAAAGATCAAGTCGTAGAGATCAAAGATCAATTTCTAAAGATCAAAGATGACCTTCTTGGCCCACTCGTCGCCCTTCTCCCTGCAGTTCCTCATGACGACGGTGCCGGTCTCCTCTCCCTTCCTCACCACTCCATGAGCACACGAGACTTCACGACGAAGACGATTGTCTTTTGAGAGGGACATCAACTGAAAGCGAGGAGGGGAGTAATTACAGTTCAACTTTTATATTATCGCTTTCCCCGTTCTCAAAGGTAGACCTATCCTTGTACTCTCGAAAAACAACAAAAAGCTGTAGGGATATGTTTTCATGATTTGAGATTAGTAAAAAGCTTGGAAGCTTAGTCTAGTGGCACCTGTCGTGCCCCCCGACCTGCGCCGAACTGCCTCCCCCCTGACAGAAGTAGACGCCCATTCCAAACGAGGCCTTCTCGTCCGCCTGAAGCGTATCCAGACACAGCTTCGTCCCGTCCACTTCCGCCCGCAACTGCAGAACAAAGAAGCACAGAGCAGAACGGAGTTTGAACGGGGAACCCAGCAATGGCTCGAATATTTGCTTCTATTCCCTTTGCTAAAAACCTTTTCCACGTCATGGCATGGGCGTAATTAAGGCTTACCAATGTAAAAAAACTGCGATTCCGATTAGTTTAGCCATGAAGTTTTCAGGATAAAGTGGTGCCTACCAAGTGACGTCTAACCAAAAAGGCCCGAAATAACTGGTGAAGACTGACCATGCCGTAGTCGAGCACATCCTCGTCCATTACAAACTTGCCGGGAACGATGTTGTCAAGGTACCTGCGAAGGGCTACTTCACACGCGGCGGCTCAGCAATTCCGAGCATTCGAAAGACTTGCTTGCGCACACGTACTTTGCTGTGCGACAAATTCAAACAACCGACACACAAAACGTAATTTGGCTGATTACCAGAATAGGATGCACAGCCGTGCATAGAATGTAGGTGATTCGCTAGAAAGGTCCAAAGCAGACAAACCATTTGAAGGGTTTGCAGTTGAGCGACGACCGCAGCTTCTTCCGCTCTGACAGATCGCCCACATCCTGAAAGAGCGCTTTCGTTTGCAGAGCTTACGGTTGAGGAAAATATTCCGTCAGTTGCCTCATTCCTATTTCGAGCGAAGCGGTATGAAGAGAGTGCAGATAATGTAGGAATGAGTTTAGTGACGGAACTTTTTCGTCAATAATATTCAGTGCTGTCTCGCACTAACCATTTGCGTGCATATAGCTATGCGCAGTAAGGAGAGGAAAAAAACTGCAGTTATTTGCAATCGATCTGCTCCAGAGAACGATACTCCTCGTTCCCCAGCTACCGTAATCCTACCGTACCTTCGTCTTGAGGTCCGATCGGTGCAGGTAGTACAGCCGCTTGTAGTCGTCCATCCACACCTGCACATCAAACAGCATTTATCAAAATTAAATTAGTACAAAATAAAAGTATTTCGATTTCCCAAAAAAGAGTTGCCTAAACCTACCGTACCCAACCACCCCCACCCCCCCCCCACCTCAGCCAGTCGCTTCGAGTTCGTGCCGTGCACATCCTTGTTGCCGCCACGACCCGTCATGTTGTAGGGGTGGCCTGCAAAGATCAAAGATCACTTCCGGATCAAAGATCACTTATATCCAAAGATCAAAGATCAACCTACCTGCCCGGAAGATGTGTCCGACGTGCGAGCAGGGAATGAACTCGATGGAACCGCCGCATTGCCAGACCTGAACGATAAAGGTTCATGGAACTTCTTTCATGTCTTTTGATGATTACATTGATAATCAACCAGGTGACAAATATCATACTTGAAATAATTTTCGCGGTAGGGGTCATTTTACAAAATGCGGTAGGGTAGCCATGTAAATCGAGAATTTAGCACAGCGGTGGGGGTAATGTCGCACTGCAGTACGGTTAAAATTTCATAGTAAACGGCGGCCTGCGCGGGAGGGGTCCCACCCCGTAAATTACAATCAATTACTGTATTTATCCCCTGTAATCAACCCCGAGCCTTCAAAAGAAACGCATGACACTCTTTTTAAAGGTCGATTGCAAAAAAGATACGTGATTGTGCAGCTTTTTTTCGTGGTTATTCCCAGTAACAGCATATTCAGATTCTCGAATACATGTGTTCCCTAAATAAGAGAGCGCATTTCAGTGTTCTTCTACTAAACAGCACCCCTCCCCCCTTACCCTGAAGCTGATCTCCAAATTCTCTCCTCCCCAAATGTCCATCTCCTCGTCGTACCCTCCCACGTGGAAGAAATATTCGCGATTGGCCGCCAGCAGACCCCCCGCCATCGTGGGCGATCTGTCAAAGTATAATATAATTATATTTTAATATTTTAAATAATTATTACATCCTAATATTTTAAAATTAATATAATAAAAACAATCACATTACCAATCCTGACAAGACTGAACTGTGAGCTAGGCATTAATGTCATGATCATAATAAAAAATACAAAATAAAGCGTAAATACCGTATATACTCGGTCGGCGACTTTCTCCGATTCTTCTCGCTCTCGGGAAGAGGTTCCCACGTAAAGTGGAGGGACCACGTGAAACCGCCCACCTGACAATACAAGCAAATTTTGAAAAAAAAACCCTCTAATATCCAACATCTTTAAAAGAAGCGGCTTGTCAGCCCTACTCTGCAGTGTGGGCCCTTCAAATTCGCAACTACTTATCGAAAGGCGATCAGAAATCGGGGGAAAAGGTTTATATGAGACAAACGTCGTACCGATTGGGCGTACGGGTCGCCCGAGTAGGCCATATTCTCTGCTGAGATGTAGTCGATGATCGGGCAGATCACGGCTGTCGGATTCTCCGCTAATCGGGCCACCAAGGGTTCGAGCCTGCAACGACATCTGCATATAGGGAATCGAATAACTTGCAAAAAGGCACGAATTGGACAGGAAGTTGGATAGAAAGGGGACCGCTCAACTGACCATCCGTGATTGGCCTCGCAATGGGAATCGAGGAAGACGACGACCTCGCCCGTCGCCTCGCGAGCTCCCGCGAGTTTCGCCCTGAAGCAGGCAACCACTGTATGCATACGTGGGCCTTCATTGTTTCCCTTTTAAGGACACTTAGGATTTGTGCCTGCACAACGGTTTTTGCAGTGCAGACACGCAATTCAACGCCCTATTGAACACCCCACACCCGTGCGTGATCATCATCTCCCTCGGATATACCGTACCACCTACCGTATGAGTCCGTGTCGCACGTTCTTCCTCACAATCCGCACGAGACCATCGAATCGCTTGACGTACTCGTCCAGCTTTCCCTTCAGTTCCGCTGAATGCAATGCTCGAAAATTCAATAGGCTCATCAAAACTGTGTATTCACTTTAATACTCAGCTTAGAACTACTGCTATCAGTAAAAAAGGCTCGTCTAATATTTAAAAAAGTCTAGCCAACCTCTCTGTGAGTTGTCATCCAACAGCACGACTTCCTCCAGTAGTTCGGGAGGACTTCGATTGATGACCGAGTGCACCGTTCTCAAATATGTACACTCACGAGCGTTTAAATGAGTCCAGACCAGACATTTAAATTGCATTAGACACAGAACATGGCCAAATTTCAGTTCGTGATACTTTTCGCTTCGAGAGTTCTGATATTCAAAAAAATTCGGCGGAGACGCGCACGCAATGCTCGTCGCCGCTCTAGGCGTGCGTACCCCCGCAACGAAAAGTGCGAAAAGTAACAGGCGGAAATTCCGTTACAGTATACCTGACGCATGTTCCGATTTTAAATGTCTGGCGGGATTATACGTGACACTCATCACTTTCCCACATACTTTGTTAGTAATATTCTTTCAGAATTAATGTATTCCATAGACCGGTTCACGATCAAAGCAGTAGATGCCAACCTCAACAACGGTGTCCATGCTTCGTCCGTGAAGATGATGACGACAGATGCCCGAGGAAGCTTCGTCACGTCATACTTTATGGCCTTGCACTCCTCCCTCCGGGCGTCCTTGATCGATCGATCGAGTGAGATCTTGTCACTGAATGAGCCACGGCTAACTCCAGCGTCATATGCATTGGTTGCAGGGGATGAATACTCGTATTTTAAATTTATTTCGCGGCAGTGGTAATTTTCTAGCGGCGGTAGGGTGGGCATGTAAATCGAGAATTTAGAACAGCGGTGGGGGCAATTTTGAGATGCGGTATGGGTCATTTCATAGTAAACGATAGTTTGCGGGTGGGAGCGGTCTCACCCCGAAAAATATAATCAAATACAGTATTTTTCCCCTGATTGATTGCCCTAGTCAACATTTTTGCTCATTAACTAACTTCCGAAGCAACCTGCAAAAATATTAGGACAGTACTAGCCCATGTAAATATGCTCAGGCATAAGCGAACTCCAACACGAGTCAATGTTTCCGGTTCCACCACATACGATCACAAATTGGTGGTGGAACCACCGATTCATCCTATTGACGGAACACTGTTATCGACAGCAAGTTGACGCAAAGTTGATACACAGGCAACGGAAAAAGGGCAAAAATGGGAAAATATTTAAATAAATAAAGCAATAAATAAATAGAAAAATAAAAGTGCCCCACCTGGCGACAACGTTCATGAACCACGTCTTCATGTCCTCCTCTCCCTTCACCTTCTCCTCTCCCTCTAATCGCACGCCCGCTCCACGCTCCCCCGGTCCCGTCCTGGAAATAGACTCGACTTAAAAATAATTTCATGCAACATAAACTTACGACTATTATCAATAACAATACTACCTGTCCTTCTACAAAATACCTATAAATTTTCATACTAGGTACTTCGCATGTACATTGTCTCAACAAGCGGTGATGGGTCGTTTGGGAAGGTGTGTTTTGGAAGTGGCCATTTCGGAAGTGGACGCTTTGGAAGCAAATATGAATAATGAAATAAACGGATTTATTAATTCAAAAATGCAAGATCAACTACATTATTTTTGATAAGCTTATTAACAACAGTATTGCTCTAATGATTGACTGAAAGGTGCTTTAATTACCGTAACTTGTTGAGTCTGTACATGCTTTTTCGCTGTGAGAGAGCTTCTAATGAAACTCTCACGACCGTTTTTGGACGAATCTTATATATTGAAAATGTATTACACGCGCCACTCACGATAGTTACAAGGTAACCAAACGCTACCGCATCCCTTTTTCTTGAAAATATGCTACTGACACGTTGAATATTTAACCACGGTGTGACAAATAATGCAAACAACATCAATGCTTAAGCGCAAGGAAACATTTTCTTTCGATTTGGTGTACCTACAGTAATATTGGTACCGACTATTCTCCTGCTGCGCCACACTGGTCTGGCCTTTTGATGATGTAGCATCCGCAAAAATCTACAGTACCTTTCCGAAAATAGTCGATTGCCTATACTTACAGTACTTAATTCATATTTTCCTAGTATGAAAAACCTTCAATTTCATAAAAATAGGTTTTGCTGTTTGGAATCACATTCGGATGAGAAGATACTTGAACTCTATTTACACTGCCTTTAATAGAAAATGTACTGTAGCTCGGAGTCGGGTGCTTGGAGTCGGGCGTCAGAGTGAATGTTTTTGGTTTTGGTTTTTGTTATTTCATTTTTTTAAAGTTTTTTTCTTATTTCTGTTTACTGTATGCATACTGTAGAATATGCAATTATATTTGCAACATTTGTTCATCTATGTTTTTTTTAAAAATGAATTTACGATTTACTTCCGAAATGGCCACTTCCAAAAAGGGCACTTCCATTCCGTCCACTTCTATACCGACCTCATTCTTATCCTCACTTCCAAAACGGGCACTTCCAAAACGCACCTTCCCAAACGACCGATCACCCCACTAAAACCATCCATGATGAATTTCTCGCCCATAACCGAGCCCCGCCTTACATGTCATCCGTCTCGACCGGCCGCTTGTACGCGGCTCCCAGCTGGCCCGTCCGTCGCATCCGGAGTTTAGGCACGAACTCCGCCGGACGGGAGAAGTGCGTGTGGAAGAGGAAGGAGAAGGCGAGCAGACCGCACAGGAAGAAGAAGCATTGCACTACTGACGAGAAGCTGAAGAGGGGAGGGTTACGGTACTAGCCATACAAGGATACTATGGGTGCTAGGCCCAGTATATTTTGCACTCTTACCTTGATTAGCACAAATTTCCTGGAAATCTTGGTAGGCTTGAAAATTGCCGTATCCGATGTACGACATTGGCAACTATCTCTTTTATTCGTTACCCGTTTAAAGCTATGTTTCTTACGACATATTCCATAATTTTTTTATTTTTTAAAGTTTTTTTTAAATAAGCATAACGCCCCCTTGGAGAACCTAGCTACGAAATGATTCGCTTATTCAGTACTATTTTTATGTGCACAAACAATTGCCGTGATTACGTTTTACGACGGAATGAGGAAATGCAGCCTTTATGCTACGGAAACGGAAACCACACTAAACAAGTAACCTAATCCTTATAAAATTTCGGTTCATACCATGTCATCTAGAGAAAAGTGCAAGTGATTCCTTTCCATGAATATGCTAATGTTCGATGTAAAAGTGGAAGTATCGATAAACACCAAACGAAACATATCTTTAATGCATTCCCGCATGAAACGGTCTCTAATTGAGTCCAACTCCCACTCCATTCTGTAGCCTAGTTAATCTAACCTGTCCTAATAGCTGACCAAAGTGAAAGTGCGCCCCCCCCCCCCGAGCAATGAGCTATACTGTGGGGGCATATTATATCTCCAAATGGACCTCTAGCAACCGAATTGTTCCCGATCATCACAAATAAAGCAAATAAAAGCTATTCAGGACAGAAGTGCTTCCAATTACTTCAACTACCATTACTAGAAACGCATGACAGGCCGGTTTAAGGAAAGCGCTTTGTAATTGATACAAATCAACAACATATTTCCAAAAGTCATAAATTAGATAAATTACCATAACTATAAGAATTTTCGCAAAGAAAACTAACCGTCGAGGTGACAGATACCGGTAGACTGCTCTCATCGGTGCCATAATCGTCTAGCTCGTCCAAGTTGCGTGATTCCACCCCGTCCTCTCGTTTAGGGCATCTGCCAACCAGAATTGAGCAAGAGACGAGAATCGAGAAGAGAGACGAATAAAGCGAGACACAAAACGGGGAAGAAGAGAGAGAAAACGAGGGGAAAGAGGAGAGGAGGAGATGAAGCGGGGAATAGGGGGGGGGGGCTATCGAGAGAGTGAATAGAGGTAGAAGCAGAGAGAGGGATAGAGGGAAGAGGATGATATATCGGAGTGAGAGATGAAGAGAGAAACTGCTATAGAAACACGGGGCACAGCAACGTATGCACAGCAGAACAGCCGGGAAACAGTACAGCCACGTCTCGTCCGCATCCGCATCCGGCTAATAGCCTCCTCGGTGAACGTCGACGGGTAATCACCCGCAGATTACGGTAACACCACCGGGTAATGGGGCGCAGCCGGCTGGCAGAATAGTGATTACCTACCGTATTGCCAGAGTTTCTGCGAATTCCAGTTTGTCGTAACATCTTTGTACTTCAAATGGCTAGCTTATTGTTGAATTCCAGTCAAAACATAATCCCCACTTCCTCGATAGCAAGCCTCTTCGATCAAACAAAACCTGTGCACAAACTCTCGCCTTCTTAGAGAAAACCTTTATCACTTGTCGTAAAACAGGGAAGTTGTGAGCAAATCGATGGACCAAGACTCATACTGAGTGAGGGGATTCAGAAGGCACTCTTAGACTCGCTAGATAGGGTACGGTAATTGTACTGGCCTACTGTAGCCTACGGGGAGAGAAATTACGGTGATTGCGAGGAAAGATACGGGGGATCATGAGAACAGTCGAGTGGTTTGTGTGTGACTCTTGGATGGAGGGACTTAGGGGGCATTATGAGAGGTTGTGAGTGAGAAAAGACTGTATACGACAAAGAAGAATAAAAACAAGAGATAATCTCATCTACGATAACGACTAAAACGGGGTAAAAAGGCGGGAAATAGAGTAAGTTCGCAACACCGGGTACAATGGGGGAGACTGAACATCGGTCCTCTCCCTTCGCGCGGGACCCAATAAGAGAGAGAGGAGAGGGCGAGGGAGAGCGAGAGAGGGGTACGGTAGTCCAACAGGGACATCCGCCGGGACACACTTCCTAGATCACTACCCTACTACACAAAGGGGGACGGGGAGGGTATACTATATTCTATCTCTCAACGATCTCTCTATAGCCTACTCGTTATAACATTTAACATATGAGGAGTAGAAGAGGGGAGATGGAGAGAAAGGGGGCGAGACAACTCGTTTTTGCATGGGGTACTTTTTCGTGTATATTGCGATGAGAGTAGTTGGCTGGGGGCTAAATAGGAGGGATACTGTAGGGGTGTGGGTGTGGTACTACCGCACCCCATAGGGTTACGGTAGCCACACCGAGATACAGTAGATGGATGGATAGATGGTCCCGTTTAGTCCGTCTTTCGCTTCTCGACTGAAAAGGGCAAAATTATTGATGGTCTTTGATCTTTCAAACTAATTTTCGCTTTATCGAATTTTGTTAGGCAAACCGTGCAACCGTTAAAACCAAACCCAAACGTACCCACAAATAAAATTGGTATCCGGAAAATACAAACCGTTAGGAGGGCCAAACCTTGCACAGTTGACTAACCATACCGGACGCGGTTACTGTAGTTGTGTTACCATAGACGGCGTCGCGTGTGAGGTGGCGGTGGAGGTGGTGATGAAGCGTTGAACAAGGGAGAAGGAGCCAAGACGTGGGAGAAGAAGAAAATGTGCGCGAAGGTCGATGACGAGTAGAGAAGAAGATTAAGCACACAGGAGGGAAATGTTTAGCGACACTGCCCAGCCTGATCCGGGCCCCGACGTGAAAGTAAACTACCATAATCCGACCATCTTTCGCTTCGGTAGCCCGGTCAGGGAAGACTGTCAGGAGAGGCTCGTCTCATAATCTTTATAGTAGACAAGGACACACACACAGAGTAAGGAGAAACAGGCAACAATGCAAAGGGTAAGAAAAGGGGAGCGGGTAATTTGAAGGGGAATGGGGGAATGGATGGATATAAGAAGAGGAGATACGGTAGAGTGGTGTTGAGAAGGGTGGCATTCACGTAAATCATCATTAAGGACAGCAAAACGCGAAAGGACTTTGATACCCACAAATTATTATATAATGTTTATTATACCACACTCATACCATTGGAAAAAACGTCCACATCAGCGAATTCATCGAATATTGGTTTATTTTTCCCAAAATGATTACTGAGGAGTACGCTTTCCACAGTTGGTTATTGAATTGGACAGAGAAGGCCGACAAGTGAGAAGGATCATTTTGGGGGGAAAGGATATAGGGAGTCGAGGAATGATGAGAATGAGAAGTATTATGCACTTACTCTGGGACGGATCACACAATCTCGCACGACTATACAACTATAATCATAATTATGATAATCGTAATCGCATAATTAGAAGAATAGTGTTATTCCACACATAGAAAAGAAATCACACTTATCACACAATCCAATTCAATAAGGTAGTAGGAACGGAGTTGGGAGAGGACTGATAGGGGGGGATAGAAGAATGATGCATATACTTTTACAAAGCTACTTACGGTATACTCTCAGTATTACAGATTACTCTTAGCGAGGGAGGAATATATCTCTGCGCAGACTTGACAAAGGAAAAGAAGACCTAATGTGGAGCAATCAAACAAGTTTCGCATAACAAGGGGGCGGGGCTTAGAAAAGAGGGCTAGACAGCGGGGCGTATATCACATTTGTGTGACTGTAGATGACTACTCTGACTTGGGCCTTGCAAAGTTGGGGGTTACGGTATTTGAGGCATATTTAGATGCGCGGGAAAACAGGGGGAGGGGGCTGCCCGTAGCGGAGCTACATATTTTGCGAGAAACAATATCAAAAATGGGGGGGATATAGGGCTCGTGGAAGGTTGAGATTTTACCAAACTTCAAAGGCAATGAAGAAGAAGATAAAGAGGAGGACACTTAACAGCTGTAGGAGGAATGGTGGGGTAGGCTATGTGTTGGAAAAGAAGAAAAGTTCAAAGACCAAAGATCAAAAAGGCGTCAAGCTTGTACGGGAGGAGAGGTGGATGGTGGTGTACGCCCTAGGCAGTCTAAAAGTCTAAAAGCCGGACCGGAAGGGTGCTTGATAAATCGCCAAAAGAAACGGTAGGGATGTGAAAAAGGGAAAGGTAGCAGTAGAAGAGGAGGAATAAGCGTGTCAACAAAGGAGGAAGAAATACGGGACGGAAGGGGGGGATGGAGAGTGTTAAGGAGAACACACAGAGGGAAGAGCTCGGGTCGAGCCGCGACGCGACCGTGTCGCTCAGAGCTCCACGTGCGTCGCGCCCTCGCTTTGCTCCGGATGCGGCGGGCCCAACAGTGCGTGGCGGATCTCGTCCTCGTAGGGACCGAGGATCCACGCAAAGTAGACCGCCCACATCGCGGCCAGAGCGAGGAGTCCGCACGCGGCGCGTACGCCTGCCGCACGCGACCGCCGCGCGGGCGCCGCGACGCGTGAGTGGTCCGTCGGGGACGTACCGTCGATGTAGTTACGGGCGATGAACTTGAGCACTTCGTCGAGAAGAATGACGGGGATGGAGATCTTGAGGACTGCCACCCACTCGAAGACGGAGAGCGGCGTGATCTGAAGGAGGGACGTCCTTCGACCAGTCATAATTATAGATAGGTTCTACTGCCTCTGCTTCCCGAAAACCGCCCAATACATCGATATTGATCTATGCTACGGAGCATAGATCAATAGCAGGGCCATATGAATTCGAGAAATACTGTAGGCTGACCATAAATCATGGAATAGCTACACTTTTGTTCACCATCTTGTCTACTAGAGCGGACAACAGACAAAGTGTCATCCACGTGCAATTTCTCAGCCTGCGCCGCTACATTCACTTTCTCTCCCACGCTTCTTATTACATCTTCTGCGTCCGACACTACCCTCTACTACAGTAGCCCCCTCGAGTACAGTATTCCTCCAAGAGGCTACCGTAACCCTCGTCTCTAGTAAAGTCGCTGAAGTACTTGGAAGATCGTGGCCATGATGTCGACGTAGAGGATGACGAAGTGGAGGGACATCGAGAGGGCGATGGCCGCGCACAGCCAGATGTTCGTCCACGGAGGCATCACGAGGATCGACTGGTTCTCAGACAGACTGCAAGGGGGAATAGGAATGCTGGTTTTCTCCGAGTCCAGGGAAGAAGGCAAATAAGTGGGTAGTCGTCTACTAACGAGTTGACGGCGTTGAGCATCTCGATGGTCACGAGAACCGAGAGGGCCATGGCATTCGGGTGGTTGTCCTCGAAGACGGCGCAGTCCAGGTCAGCGAAGTTGTCCGGTTCGATCTCGCATCGCATCCAGTGGGTCTGCAGAGATGGAGCAATTGACAGGTAAACAGTATTCCGAACTACTACAACTGCCTGTTGCATTTGTCCCTCCTTCATTCCCGTTAAAATCTCCCAATAGCTGTAAGTATATAGTACTCACAAGCTGGTAGTAAGTGATCTGGGGTCCGTCCTCGTACAGCAGGAACCACCACATCGACGCACCGACCGTAGCCACTCCGACGTACGCTGCAAGCAATACTTATTCCTTCCACGCAATGCCCGCCAATTCAAACCATCTACCGTACCTTAACCTATTCACGTCCGGTATATCAACTATATAACATCAATCTTCGGGTTACTGTAGCCCCCGAGGGTACTCGGGTTACGGTAGCTATACTCACTTCCGACGGCGAGGTAGCGGAAGAAGAGCCACTTGGAGATGAGTCCCTCGTTGGCGGAGCGGGGCGGGCGGTCCATGATGTCACTGCAATCCAACGTTATATATTCCAGTCCGGCCATTACCGATACTCGTAAATCTAGGCGCACTAGTGCGGCTTACTAGCAGATCATAATAAGTAAAATCGGATAATGTGCAATACATGTAGACGAAACTGACAGATCGGGCGGGTTGAATCCGAGGGCGGTGGCGGGCAGACCGTCAGTCACAAGGTTCACCCACAGAAGCTGCACGGGGATCAGCGCCTCGGGGATGCCGAGGGCAGCCACCATGAAGATGGAGACGACCTGCAGAGAAGAGATTACAATCAATGCACAGTTCGAGAAGGGGAGCTGAGGGGACGAATGCCATTGCATGCGCATGTATGCGGTAGGTGCTAGACAAGTGCATATTCTATTCAGCTAGTAAGTCGAGTGAATGCGATACCTCTCCGACGTTGGAGGAGATGAGGTAACGGATGAACTGCTTCATGTTGTTGTAGATGGCACGACCCTCCTCGACAGCGGACACGATGGAGCTGAACGAGAAAGATAAGCTGACGACGATCTGCCGGCTTTACTCCCTTCATGCATCGCATTACTAGTGAATCAGGGGTGAACAATACTCTAGCTATGTAAAAAAGCAGTATTTGAAGGAGAATGTGGCTAAATTATCCCTAAAAACCAGTGTCATTTCCACGTTATCATTGCTTTATTCGCATCGTGAATGCACAAGCTATCAATCCCTCTGTACAGTGTCTAACCTGAAGTTGTCATCAGCCAGCACCATCTCCGATGCACTCTTGGCCACGGCCGTTCCCGATCCCATGGCAATACCAATCTCAGCCTTCTTCAGTGCAGGCGCGTCGTTCACTCCGTCTCCCGTCATCGCAGTGATCTGATGACAGCATGACATAGGAGGCAATGACAGGATGACAGTGACAGTGACAATGGCTCATTATAATACTCGTATAACTATTATCATTAAAAGGAGGTAATAAACAAAGATTAGGAATGACGCAGAGCTCGGACTACTAGAGTGCCCGTGAAACCCAACCCAACCGGGTTTGGCCAGCTCACCTCTCCGTGGCTCTGCAGGAACTCGACAATCTTCGACTTGTGCGAGGGCTCGACTCGGGCGAACAGCTTCGCGCGTCTATAACAAGAAGGCAATTAATTTGCATAAAGCAAAAGACGCCAGACGCAAATCGGCGTGAAAGGGCTACCGTACCTGCACGCCTCCGACTGCTCCGATACGGGCAGGTCGTCGAATTCACGTCCAGTGAAGGCCTGACAAGGTTACAGTAATCTCAATATCCCCCGATTAAAGATCAAAGTCCAAGGATAAAAGATCACTCACTCGTCCGGTGGTGTCCTCATCCTCGGAGAAGAGTCCAATCCTTCGGCCGATGGCCTCAGCCGTGTTCTTGTTGTCTCCCGTGATCATAATCACCCGAATTCCGGCTTCATTGCAGGCCTTGATCGAGGCAGACACCTGACGAATGTCGATGAATTGCTCCCAATCAAGGGAAGTTATTTTGTTCAGTTTGCGATACTTTCAGTGGTGTATCCAACTACCGTACCTCAGTACGGGGCGGGTCAAGCATGCCCACGACTCCGACAAAGGTGATGTCCTTCTCGTACTTCGCGAACAGCGACGATTCCTCGAGGTTCATCTGGAAAGGAAACGCATTTTCTGACTATTCCAGAACCTGTATTTCGTGATTTTGACGTTACTTATGAACAAAACAAAGTCGAAATATAGAAGTATGCATCAATCTACCCTACCCCTCCTCCTCCCCTCGATACCGTAACCCTCCCCGTCGATACCGTACCTCACTGGGATGCATGGGCGAGTCGACGGTTCCGAGGGCGAGGCACCTGAGGGTGTCCCTTCCCGTGCCGTACTGCACGCACAGGTCGACAATCTTCTGCATCATCGTCGGCGTCATCGGCACCTGCGCATCAAACATTTCACATTTGACGATATTCAAATTTGGCGCTTCCCGCGTTTACCTCGTCGCTTCCGTAGTACAGAACAGTAACTTGACGGGTGAAAGTGCACTTTTCATTGTGGCAAAGTAATGAATGAAAAGTTGGGGTGACCTTCTGTCGTCCGACCCTGACGTGCGTACACCGTCCCAGCACTCCCTCAGGGGCTCCCTTCACGAACATCTTCGCGTCTCCACCCGACGAGGGCACGCAGTACGAGGACATGGACTTGCGGTCGCGAGAGAACTCCAGGGTGAACTCCTGCAGAGAAAGCAGCATTGCCGCAACCAGATATGTTGCTTCGTCGAAGCAAGATAAGGGCGCAACAAGTGCCGCACCATACACACGTTCGGTTTAATCTTTTTTTCAATAATCCAACCAATAGGACCCTACTAGGATTCCCTACCCGATCTTGGTCCAAATTCAGCCCACCTTCTTCCACTTGCTCTGGATAACCCGGTTGCACACGTTGCCGAGGTCGCGCTTGGACAGACCGCTCTTCTGGGTTCCTGAATACGAAACTAATTGTATGCTAAAGGATGAAAAAACACAACAAATATTGCAAAATTTGCATAATACCAACTAATTTGCCGTCACCCTACCGTAATCCCTCCCCCTCCCCCTCCCCCCACCTACCGTATACGTTCATCTTCTCCGCCAGCACAACCAGCGCCGTCTCCGTCGCCTCTCCGACCTTCTCGTACTGGTGCTTCGCCTGAAGATCAGCGATATTTGAATTCAAAATTGGCGGGAATTTCAGTTCGCGATAACTACTGCCGTACCTCGTTGTAGTCGACGGCCGAATCGTTGCAGAGTGAGCAGATGGTGGCCAGTTCCGTGAGCGACTCGAAGTCTCCCGAGGCACAGTTGACCTGAACAAAGTGGGGTTAGAGAGTGATCTTTGATCTTTTGAAAGCAAAATCATGCCTATTTTGCTTCAGCAACATAGGCATATCTCATAGCTACGTTAACAACGTACCTAAAGTTCCAAAATTTCCATTTCGATGATCGATAACCATTCTATTCGCAGATCATTCTCTTGATCTTTAATCTTTGATCTCTCATCCCTCTCCTAACCTGTCGTCCATTGTGCGTAACCACTCCCGTGGGCTCGTAGGTCGATCCAGAGATGGCAAACTCGTTGAAGGAGATGTTGTCCCCGGAGACGTTCTCCGCAATGAACATCTTCGAGACGGACATCTGCAAGCCGGGAAATGGAAACTCGCCAGAGCCGGCGATTAGACGGCCAATTCTACAATAACAGCAAAGCCCGTCGGCTTTGCTGTTATTGTAATATTATTCTGAAGAACGACTCCAGATGGCAGTACAAAATGGCCAGGAGGCTCTCTATTACGCGGCGTGTGAAGCGTAACCCAATCAATGAGACGTACCATTCCCTTGCCTTTACTCGACCCCTCTTTTATTACAGCTAACGGCGATGCAACCCATCCCTGTCCTTCTTCTCCTCATTCCCGCTCCCCCCTCATACCTGGTTGGTCGTAAGTGTTCCGGTCTTATCGGAGCAGATGACGGAAGTGCATCCAAGGGTCTCTACGGAAGGCAACGAACGGACGATCGCGTTCTTCTTCGCCATACGACGCGTGCCGAGGGCAAGACAGGTCGTGATGACAGCCGGAAGACCTGCAATCCGGGAATTAGACTGACCGAGAGAGGCCACTACTTTCCGGATCCGGCTACCATAATCACACTCACTCCTCATAATCAATGCCTACCCCCCTCTAGCTGATCTCTATTAGCCCCTCCAACAGTACTCCATGCACCTATTCTTCCCATCTCCCCTTCTCCTACTGTAACCCTCATCTCCCTCTCCCCTACCGTACCCTCAGGAATGGCAGCCACAGCCAGAGCAACGGCAATCTTGAAGTAGTAGATGGCTCCCTTGATCCACGATCCACCGTGGGCGGGGTCGTTGAAGTGTCCAATGTTGATGGCCCACACGGCGACGCAGATCACCGAGATCACCTGCGCATCAACTCTTTCAAATTCAAATTGGCGGGAAAGTACTGCAGCTCTGCAGTAAACACAGCGGGCCAAAGGTTGGCAATCTGCCAAGATCTCCCACGCACCATTGAGACAACTCTCCGACTACAGTACTCCTACCGTACCCTCTTCCACCGTACCTTGGACAGCTGCTCTCCAAACTCGTCCAACTTCTGTTGGAGGGGCGTCTTCTCGCTCTCCGTCTCCGCCATTTCCGTGCGAATCTTTCCAATCTCCGTGTTGAGTCCCGTGCCGAAGACGATCCCGCGCGCCTGCACATCAATCATTGCCCAATTGTCCATTTCTTAGCGTAATTCTCTCCTCGTCGTATTTCTACCGCCTCGTGCGTCACATTATCGCATTTCGCTGAGAATTGTATAAGCTACCTTTCCGGAGGCGACATTGGTTCCGGAGAAGAGGCAGTTCTTCTTGTCCTGGTTGACGGCCCGCGGGTCGGGTACGGTATCGGTGTGCTTAATGACGGACACGGATTCTCCGGTCAGGATGGACTGGTCGATGCGGATGGTCGTCGAGTAGATTTGGACGAGGCGGAGATCCGCCGGGATCTTGTCTCCCACTGCAAAATGCAACAAATTATTATATGCTTGCCCTTCGTTTAGAGTGCGGCTCTAAAATGAACCTTTTGCGTAACTGTCAAGGAGAACGTGAAATCATGAGCAACCCTCTCTTCACAACTATACACACTCTTTGAAACATAAAAGTTCCATGCTGTAATTATTCATTTGATGAAGATCCATCCTTGCCTGCTTTCGCTAGTTTTCAACTAGCCGGTAGACCTTCCTAGAGTCATTCGCTACACTGTACCCTCCGTATTACCCCCACCCCTACACTCTCTCCTCCCCATGCCCCTCCCTACAGTATTGTCTGACAGCGCTAACAACATACGCCAAGAGTAAGTGTTCAGACACGAAAATAGCCTTCTCCTCTCTTCAAAGAGCGCGCTTAAACCCGTGTTCTTCAGAAAAAAGAACACCGCCGCATTTTTCCCTTTACTATTGCCGAAAACACTCAAATATTCCGTAAAAACTCCTCCATCTCAAAACGCTGTGCATTCAGCCAAATACCAAAGACAACAAACTCATTCTTCTCCTATGTTCTCTTCCTTGTTACATAACCTCCTCTTTCTCGTCCCTCCTTTCCCCCCTCTTCGATTCCATCATCATCCATCACCCTTCTTTCCCTTCACCCCCCCTTCCCTCGATTTCAGTTCGCGATAAGCTATTAATCAGGCGTGAAACAGCTCTGAGCTCCCCCGTCACGTCGTCAGTGTATATCCCTCTTCGCCTTCCTCTATCCAAGGCGGAACCTCTAATCTGCCGATTTACCATGTATCATGCCAAAGAGAATCTGCTCTCTATCCTAGCACTCAAAGAGCATCTTGTTAAAGGGATATGGAAGCGACAAACTTTTTGAAACCGAATATGGTAATTCTTGTAAAATATGTTTCTTAGACGATAATAAAGATAATAGCGTTTGAAAAATATTTTTAAAAAATTTCTGGGACGAGAAAAATTTATTTGCTCCGGGAATACCTCGATTCCATTTACCTCGTTACTATGAGCTAAACGCAGTAAGACTGCGCCTTGGCTGGGAGACGATTTTTAGGATATCTCGTGCAGTAGACATTCTTGTGCGCTCCGGTTTTGGTTTTTATATTATTTAGGCGATAAACTTTCATATGAAACCAATCTTTTTTGGCTTCCATGTCCCTTTAATGGCTTTTATTAGCTATGCGTTTTAATGCTCTACTTTATTTTACTTTTTTTAGGCGCACTGCGTCACAATAATGCTATGAAACTAACTGTAAGAAGCTGGCTTTATGGTCTACCGAATATCTAATATCTACCTCATATCCTCTCCCTTTACCTCCTAACCCCCCCCCCACCCTTCCCCTCTCCCCTTTCCCTTCTCATACTCCAGCACAGCGCGTTTTCGCGTGTTACACAATACAAGAGACTGAGGGAGAGGAGAGCCTCAGCCTTCTCCCTTTTCCCTCTCTGTGGGAGAGAGGGAGAGGGGGAGAGGGAAGAGACACAGGCATAAGTCTGAATGGCAGGAGGAAAAGAAGACTCGGCAAAGGGGAGGCAAGTCGTCTCGCAAGCGCTATAGTCGAAAACCACCACTAATCTATCACTAATGATACTATTTCGAAAAATAAGCAAAGGCAGCCCAACAACACTATTAAAGAGCTGCATTTCAATGCCTGCTCGCAGCTCATTCACTTTCTCCAGTAATGCCCGTGAAATCAATCAATATACTCTTCGCCAAGCCTCAGATCCCATCGGATATTCTCGACTTCTGCCCCACCCCCACCCTTTCCTCCCTCCCCATCTCTTATCAAATCCATCACCTCGGCACACACACAATCCGATCACAGAATGCGAGAGTAAAGAGATAGACAAGGTATTGGAGAAAATACGGGAAAAGTAGAGGGGAAATAGAGAAAAAAAGAGAAGACCCCCAGCTTGTGTGCAAAGAAAATCCGTTAGCCTTTCGGTCGTCTCCGGCGATGATTTCTTGATTCCTGGGAGCCCTCTTATACTATCTGCCAATCGCATATTATGCGCAAGCCACCAGTAGCAAATGCGCACAATTCCATGCATATCCCTACATATTATCTCCGATATTGAATAAATCAAGCACTACTTCTAGTGATATCTCCTCGTCCATCTAATAATACCCGCTCCTCCCCATAACACAACCCATCCATCGCCTCCGTGACCCCCTCTTGTGACAAACAGCATAACAGCTGCAAGGGCGCGTCGCTATTTACACGTGCACTTGACTCGACTACTTCCCTTACACAGCCTATTTACTCGAGTTGTGCATAGGAGATCTGTGCTTCATTCTGTCGTCGATAACGGGCTTCAAGTGATGATTATTAGGTTCATCGTAAATCGCATTCATGAAGACAAGCCGCAACATGATCACCAAAAATCTGCGCGGTTTCGACATCCCCACCTACAGTATACAGTACAAACTACAAATCGTAGGATCTACAGTATCTCACCCGACACTTCGACCAGGTCTCCAGGCACGAGTTCTCGTGACCGAATCATCTGGATACCGTGCTTGCCCGATCGGACGACCTGCAATTAGCACCGCTGTCGTCCGTCTATTTAACGGATGTCCGGAGATGCGGAATCCGTGACCAATCAATATTATAGCATGCAATGCTCGCCTGATAAGCCTTATTGGCAGTGATCCATCACAAGCTACCAGCTACAGTATCCAATAGAATATAATTAGCATAAATTTCCTTCCTCTAACCTTGGCCATCTCTGGCTCGTACTCCTTGAGGGCTTCAATGGCAGACTCGGCATTTCGCTCCTGCAACCAATCACACGGGTTACCAAGATTCAAATTCCCGCCCTCCATGGGGACCTCGCCACGAAAGGCTCCGGGTACTGTATACCTGCCAGACTCCTACGGTAGCGTTGGCGATGAGGATAAGAAGGATGACGAAGGGCTCGACGAAGGCAGTCACGGCGGCCGTCTGGTCGTCGTGCTCTTCGAACAGGGCGAGAACCTGCACATCAAGATTCGAATTTGAATTTGCGCGCGAAAATTGTTATTCCTTTGCCTAGTAAATAAGCAGGCGTTCTTTTTGCGGCATATTTCCCTTGTCGTCGGTCTAATCTCAACGTCGCGGACCCCCGATCTCGGTGTATTGCATTTCATGATGGAGGAGGGGAAGAAGGAGGGAGAGAGTGGAGAGATAGAGAGAGGAAAAGAAACGAGAGAACCAGGACCCAGGACTCAGATTTCCTTTTGCTCTGCCTTTCCCTCTTCTCTATCCTCTTTCCAATCGAACTGCAATCTACAGCATAATAAGCCAAACTCAAGGAAACAGCTCTTCAAATATGTACAGTGAAGAAGAAAGTTCCTCACAAAGCCATTAATCATGATATCATATGTTATCATGACTATGCATGTTGGATTGAAAATGGATAAGCCATGCAAACGATGCGTATTTCTTTTGTACTCCCGTTCCTCTGCCCCTTCCTTCCCTTCAGGATCGCCTCATTCCTTCTCTTCTCCCTGCCAGCATTACAACAGAACACCTTTCTCACTTCATCTTCCCCCCTCTCCCTCTCTCTTTTCCCCATTCCCTTCTCTTATTTCTCTCCTTCTTTCTCGTCTTTTCCGCTGTTTCGTATCCCTTGTCAGAGCAAAGGAGTGGGCAAAAGTGAGAGAGAAGAGAGAGCGAGAAAGATGAAGGAGGCGCACAGGGAGGGGAGCATGGATGGGAGAAGGGTCAACCCGGTTATCCTCCATCTTCCCTTCCCTAGTACCGTCCGTACTGCTAGAATAGCACCGAGATTATCGATCAAGTGCTCAAATCGTCATCCCAATTAAATATCGACAGCAACTCCAATCTCTTCTCTTCCGTACTGGAACCCGCAACGAACACGACCTTTCAAGAACAACTCCCTCATCACTTCCTTTCTGGAGCAACCAGATAATGGCTCGTAAACTAATGAAACCCCGTGATAAAGACGAGTCGATGAGATAAAAGCGATAAGAAGGGGAGAGAACATTTCGCGTTTCGCGTTAAACATGACAAAGGGCAGGTAATTGAGCGCCATCATTTCACGCCTAGTCATTGGCCTCGCCCACAACTTGTTTTTCTTTTGGCACAATACACCAATATTTCTAGGTTTCTAGGACAAGCCTATAAAATTAGTATTGCACCGATTTCCGAGGTGGGGGCAGTAGCGTTCAACGTTCATATTGGTTTTCTTCAGATAATCATCATTGAATACTAGTATTTTTCCGTTACTTCCGGCTTTCTCGCATCTACAACACGGGCAGAGCCGTTTGAACCGGGAGAAGAGATCCATCGGTAAAGAGAGACAGATTGAGACTACAGAGATTTCTGGGAAAACCGTCCTCCCTCCTACTCTGTCGCGTCTCTTCTACTGCCCTCCCTCCTTCCTGTCCGTCCCCCGTACTCCCCGGAGTTTCCTCCTCTCTATCTCTCCAAAGGTCAAGAGTCTTTCCCGACTCTTGTACGACAGACTATCCAGCCAAATCGCAACCTCATTATTAGACCCCAAACCCCGTGAGGCTCCAAGTAATAGCCCTTTACTACTCTTACACTTGTGCAAACCTCAGAGTGAGAGATAAAGTTCGTTCTCTTCTTGTAGTACTCCAGTAATACGCTGGACAAGCTAATAATCAATTGCTATATCCCGAAGGGTCTCCGTTGGTGCTCTTCTCACATTCACACCTCCCCCCCCTCACTCTCTCACTCTCTCAGAGTCTTTCCAATGTAGTTGGTGCAAAGGGGGGCAAGCGGGAGTCTCATGTGTCCTCAGTTATGAGTGTTTGCCAGTGTGTCTGTGTGCGCCATACAAAACGGCAAGACCGCTGTAATAACCAGCCCCCCCCCCCTCCTCCCGAGTCGGGGGAGAGGGAAAGCGAAAGAAGAGCTCTTTTGTACTGCTGCAACCAGGCAAATCGCATGGCCAATGCAAATGCAGACGAGAGCATGGTAAGCGTAGTTGGATAGCCCGCTGAACAAGTCTCCCCAAGTACCAGTTAACTTGCAAATGGGTCTACCACTGCATTAGACTACAAGCAGAGTCAGGCCATAGCAAGCACCATAGCCCAAATTCCAAGTCCCCGCAATTACTAAATAACTAATACGCCTGCCCTGTACAGTTTCCCTCGCCCCCCTTCTCTATCACGCCGGGTATCGATAAGAGGCAGGAGCCCTTCCCCATCTCCAGTACACAACCACGAGACCATACCAATCGTGTCTCTCTGTCTCCTTCTCGTCATCTCCCCTCATCCAATACCATACACGCGTAGTTTCCGGCCTCCCCCCATCCATAATCTATTTTTCCATTCCCCCTATCTATCTGTCTACACTATCATATCAAGCGCATGATCAGTACAATCTATCGCCCCCCCCCCCCTTCCCTGGTTTATTTCGGTCCGGGTAATACGCCCAACGCGGCCGGACCGGCAAACAGTTCCCGGCTCTGACGTCAAACGCGTCGCGTCCCCCATACACAATCACCATGCTCGGAGGCTCATCGATTCACGCTATCGGATGATAACGATGAGATGGGAGAGAGAGAGTATGGTGATAGGAGAGAGCGCAGAGAAAGATAGACCGCAAGGCGAGAGTTAGAGACGCAGACAGACAGACAGACAGACACTCTCGTCTCTTCTCTTCACTGCCTTGCTTACGTCAGCAAATGAACCCTGCACCTTCGAGAGGTGAAGAGGACGCAGAGATCGTCTTTTCGCATACAAAACTTCGCTCTGGCCGCGTACGGTTGGCGGGAGATTTAAAAATTCAAATAATGCCTGGGCTCACAAAGGAAATGATGGCGGCGAGCAGGAGGATCTTGACGAGGAGGTCGTCGAACTGCTCGAGGATCAGCTCCCACAGCGACTTGCCCTCCTCCGCCGGCATCTCTGCAAGCAATTATCGCATCGATATTCCCCCTAATATGCAAATTTATCCATAACATGTACATTATCCCCAATTATACTGTCCATCGATCCCACTTTCCTCCCGACTGTAATTTCCCTCGTGCGTGTGTGTGTTCTCATCTTCATCTTCATGTGTTCTCAGCTGACCCACATATTACATATCCCCTCCCCTCCTCTCCTCCGTACCACCTCATTCATCCCACACTCGCTTTTCATCTGTGGAAATCGCGCTCTGCATTCCATAGCTTATACAACAAGTCACCCTCAAAAAGATGCCCAGAGGCTATGCCACTAACCGCTGCTCATCTTCGTCTAGATGGATCAAAAGACGGGCTTCTAACCACTCCTCTACCAGAAGGCGTCTCTAAGATATCGTCCTTCCAACCTCAAACTGTCTACGTGCCCAGTGCAATGTATCCCCTCCACACCTCATCGTGCACTCAGCAAGGATGCTCTAACCTATCTCCCCCTCTTGACCCCGCAGCTCCCATTTTTACTCTCCGCTCTCCGGGGGTTCATCCCACCCAACCCCTAACACTCTCTCCGATAGCAGAGAACGCCATCAGTCGTCAGTCTAAGCAACCAAGCAATCGCCTACCAAACGGAAGGTCTGCTTGTACTATTACACAAGACAGCATAACTTGACTCCCCCAGTTCTCTCCGTTCACTTCTCTCCATTCCCCCCCCTCATCCTTCCTCATTCCTTTGCGAAAGCGCACAAAAGCGCGTCAGCCACCCCCCCCCCCCCTGGAATCTTGAATTTCACTCAGCAAAAAGGTAGAAAAAGCTGCCGTAGACTCGCATTTCGACACATTAAGCTAGAAAATTAGACAACACCCACTGAACTGCCCCTGCCTGGAGAGCTTTTTGAGCCCCTTTCCTGTACTCTCTCAGTGCGCTCGCCCTTACTTTTAGCTACCTTTCCCCCCCTCCATCTCTCGAAAGCTCGCTAGACTATGGTCCATTGTCGTGCTGCAGTCGTTCACACAAAAGATGCTTGGTTGGCCCAATTATCGTGCGACACGTCATCCCAATTGCGCAAGTTTCGACTACTCGGGAGTGTACTGGGTACGAATTGTGTGCGATCATGTGATATCTCTCAAGGTGCGAACAGGATCTCCACATCCCCCTACAAGTTTACAGAATTTGCCAACATCATTTTTGCATAGGTAGGAGGATTGGATTGGTAAAGCAGAGATCTCCCAAAATCTTGAGCGTTCGAACCTAGCAAACTCTCCAAACTGCAACGCGATATCTCAGATCGATCACAAACTTCACTACAAAGATACTACTTATCCATTTTTCTCATTCCCCGTCATTCCGCAAACAGCGCGCCATACACCGACGCTATCAGAGTCGCTTGCACAACTCCTCGTCACGGAACCGCAGCCGGCATTTAGTCCTTCCGAAACCCGGATGCCATTCGGCGGATTCGCCGCCGGATCAATGACTCCGTGAGCAACAACTGTCGTGTCTCTCTTTCCCTCCGGCCTCTACTTCCCCTCAGGCAAGGAAGAAGAAGAAGAAGAAAGAGGATGAAAGAAGATAACAGCAAGAGATAAATGTTCTTCTTCTTTCCCGGCTTCTTTACTCGTTTTCCCCCAGACACAGTTATTTCGAGCCAAGTTCCGGCAGCCATTTCGTGAGAATTTACCCGTTTGAAACGTTCAGCACCCCAACTATTTCCAGCCTAAAAGAGCAATGTCGCATTCAGTTTAGCACAAAGATCTTCAATCAAAGCCGTGAAACCTAACCCAGCCGGGTTTGAGCCGCTTACCATTGGGTCCATACTTGGCCCTCAACCGGTCCACCTGGTCGTCGGTCAGACCCTCGTTCGAGGTGCCGAAGTACCGGCATACCTGCAAATGTGCATAAATTTAAACTTGAAAAAGAGCGGGAAAAGTCTACCTCCTCGGCCGATTTCGCGTGCGCGTCTTCCATGAGCGCTGTTCGGGATGAGACGGCTCCTCGATAACGTGTGCTATCGATATACCCGACACTGGCTTAGGCTACCCAACCTCTCTCTGAACGACGAACAATACGAACACCACTGAGAAATTGATCAAACACGCGCAAAAACACGAGTGATTGGTGAATGCTAGCAAATATATCGAGAAAGTAGAAGGAATAAGATGAAAGCGTCAGGGCACAACTGCGTCACACAGTCAGAAACGTTGATCTCGGATGAAGCAAGGGGATAGGGGGGAGAAGGGGAAGGGAGGGGAACAGAAGCAAAGGGTGGATAAGAGGTAAGAGAGAAAACGGAGAAGGCTGGGGGGAGAGAGAGAGTTACGAGGGAAAGAGAGAGGGGCATAGAGAGTGGGACATATGGCAGAGGCTGTGAACCTGGTTGAAGTGAGATGCGGAGTCGGGAAGAGATGAAGGGGAAGGAGAGAAGGAGAGAAGGAAAGAGAAGAACGGACGGAGCCTCTTACAAAGCTCATAAAGCGAGCACAGACACGAAGAAGCGCACTTTGACTACGATACTCCGAGATTTACGAGTCAAGCATAAATTATAAACTTAAAGCTTGATATAAAAATTAAAAAAGTATGAAAAAGCGCAAATCGAACTGCAAAGGAGGGCGAGAATAGAGAGAGAGAGCCAGGTGGCCGAATGTTCAGGAAGGACCGGGAATTAGGGTGGACGCACCATGAACAGAGGGGAACACTAGGAGAGTAGGAGGAGGAGGGAAGAATCGATGGAGTAGAGGAGCGAGGGAGAGTGACCAGGGCTACTACTACAGCCACGCACTACCCACCACCTCGTACCCTCTCCCTCCCCCTCCCCTCCCCCCGATCACGCTAGTCCACTTCCAGGCCTGCGGCCGGCAAATCGTCGGCTCGCTACGCGACGTCACCATTCAGGGCGCGCCTACGGTAGCGCGCGCAATTTGAATTTGATTTATGGTAATCGGCGGGTTTCGTAAGTATTTTTAGCGCGCTTTGTGCGTGAATCTGGCGATGAGCGTGACGCAAATGGACGGCGAGAGCGCGATTAGGACATTGTGGAGTGGAGGGACAGTGATAAGGGGAAAGACTGGGGTCTGGAGGGGAAGATGGGGAGAGGAGAGGTGACTTGCTATTGATTCCACCCGAATGGGTCGTAATTCTCGAGGATGGGACGAGGGGAATAGAATGGGCCGTGTACCCCATCGTCTGTTCTCATTCTAACAAATCGATCGATAGGCTTTATCAGGAGAAGGAGAAGCTGAAGTGATATCTGGAGCGTACTGGCGCGGTTTTAGAATTTCACTTTATCTTGAGAGTAGAAGGCATTTTCAGATACGAAAAGTGAACAGGCCAATTCGGGTTGAGTTAGTCGCAAAGTTGTTATCGGGGGTAGATGGCAGATCAGATAGGAGGGACGAGTCAAATGGGGGGAAGAAGAGTCAAGAAGGGCTACAGGTTCCCATGAGCGCGTGATCTGGTCTGGTCACGAAACGTGCCTTTTCAACACAGATAATCTACAAAAGACGAGAATAGAAAATGGAATGATTCAAGAGAAAGCGTCAGTCGCAATGTTATTGCAGAGTATCCAAGAAGTTGAGAAGAAAGATCGCAAGTTTCAGGCTAAACAGCTCCTGGAATGCAAAATCAATCACGAAACACAATGCCTTATGAAGGGAAGCGCCAAATCGCATCTCCCTAATTGCAAGATTCCCTGAACCTCTCACATCCTCATAGAGCAAACTCATTCAAGCGATTGATTTCTTCCTAATACTTTTTTCGTTGTTGAATGAGGCATAATTCCGAAAAGCTCCACGATGCATGTCTGTGTAGATACACTGAGCGAAAATATACCTAGTATATACTGAGCAGATAAATATGCAAGGTATATGTTTGCTTCGCCGCAGAATATATACCAACTGGTTGGTCTTATTTGGAAGCGAACGGAAACATACCAACAGGTTGGTATATTTTCGTGGCGTCTGCACTGGTCTATTTTGGAAGCAGTGTGAGTGAGGGACTCTCACCAGGAATGTTAGCATACGGTAAACTATTTTGGTCAACCTGACCTGTCAGTGCGTCCTCGCATCAGTTGTGTCCTCTCCGTTCGCTCTCTCGTGTTCTCTTTCTAAGTGTTTGTTGTTGTTTTTTTAAATTCTTTTCGTTTCAGAGATGACACTGTAAAAGATAGGAGGAATATGCGCGAACACTCATGAACAGTCGGAATTATATCCTACGTGGAAAGAATCTGATGACCGATGGAACTTGGAAGATTAATGTGAGTTGAAATAGTTTCCTTTTTCAGGTGCTTACTTTTTAATATACTCCAGACATTCTACAGGCATTCTACGGAGTCGCGATTACGATTTAAATATAAAGAGCCGAATTATTTGGAGAATATGCAGCCGCGCGATTAATCTCCCCCAAAAGTAGGTCACCGACTTTCAAACAGAGGCATGTAGTTCAATTATTTCTGAAGATATCGAAGTGAAATTTGCAGGAGCCGTGTAAGTCATGCTGAGCTGGCTCTCTGCAAAATGTGAAATTCACAGCTCGTTTTATTCTTGAGTTATTGACAGCTGTTTGAAAGTCGGTGACCGGTCGCCGAGGGGGGATTAATCGCACGGCAGTACGCTGTAAGTTTTTTCTTCTTTTTAGGCGCTATTAAAGTTTTTCTGCAGATTCGGAATGGTTTCTACCTACTCGATATTGTTTCGTTTTATATCTATCGGTCTTTCGACTGCTCGAAGGGTTTTGACAATGAACAACGACGGATTGTTCTCGAACATGTATTATTCGAATAATGCCGGATCGCATCCACGAAA
>LS830579.1:7507-17666 GCA_900490955.1 Micoletzkya japonica
ATTTAATTTTGCGCTCTTCTTCTCCACGGGGGTAGTACCTTCACGACGATGAAGTCCATTGAGATCTTCGTGTCGAATCTGAAGCACAAGTATAGATACAAAATGAAAAATCGGGCATGACCCGTCTCGTATTTCTGATATTTGCAAAATAATAAAGCAAGTAAACGCATTCTTTTCATTGATATTAGTTTGCTCTTCTTCTCCACGGGGGTAGTACCTTCACGACGATGAAGTCCCATTGAGATCTTCGAGTCGAATCTGAAGTACAAGCATAGATACAAAATGAAAAATCGGGCATGACCCGTCTCCTTTTTCTGATACTCGCAAAGTAATAAAGCAAGTAAATGTGTTCTTTTTATTGATTTAATTTTGCTCTTCTTCTCCACGGGGGAAGTACCTTCACGACGATAAAGTCCCATTGAGATCTTCGAGTCGAATCTGAAGCACAAGTATAGAAACAAAATGAAAAATCGGGCATGACCCGTCTCCTAATTCTGATTATTTACTACAATGCAAGCTTTTATTGCCTTTATTGATTGCGGGGATAAAAATATAGTTTTTTTAACAGCGACCGTACCCCAAACGACGTATAAATCCCTGCGAGCTGCTCTTCGGATCGACGCCTGAAGCACATAAAATTTTGAGTAGTTCGGAAAGTAGGACTTGGCGGAAAAGATCGGACTTAGCGGAAAAGACTTTGGGAACTTTCCGTCCACGATGCTTCACAAAGCTTCGCTCCTGGGCACAACGCGGAGCTCCCGCGGTACGCTTTGTGAGCCGCCTAAGCATGTATTAGGCAGGCGTCTTGGTCCAGCAGTAATTTTTATCCCGCTATATTTGAAATCACAGTGCACATCGCCGTATATTTAGAAGAAAATAGGTTATGTGGAATGAATTATGTTTTCTACTACGTAGTATACCGTAACCAAATACGTTCATCATTTGTACACGTAACAAACCTGTGAACTGGGGCAGGGTATCGGGCTTGTTAGTAAAAGTTGTTACCCCCCCTTTTGAAACTTTTCAGCCGCGTGATTAATCTCCCCCAAAAGTAGTCACCGACTTTCAAACAGAGGCATGTAGTTCAATTATTTCTGAAGGCATCGAAATGAAATTCGCAGAAACCGTGTAATTCATGCTGAGCTAGGTCTCTGCGAATTTTGAAATTCATAGCTCGCTTTACTCTTGAGTTATTTATTGTTGTTTGAAAGTCGGTGACCGGTCGCCGAGGGGGATTAATCGCGCGGCAGAACGATATATGAGAGATGAGGAGGCATGCATTTCCGCACAATCTTACTGGAGACGTTTGGTTATCAACTGATATCTCATATTTTGCAGTGTAGATGCGCACCGTTGCATGTACCTTTACTGCAGAATTTTTTCAAAGTATTGGGCAGCCTGCTGTAGAACAATATCTTGGCTTAAATTTTCGACCTTTATGTATTTTTTTTAACGACCCTGTAGTAGCCTATCACCAAACCCTGCCCATCTATGTTTCAGAGGCTTTGTAATTCGTACCAAAAGCTGGATTACACGTGTGGACGGTTTTATTGGTTTTCGTTGAGCAGGAAACGCCGTGTGCGGAAATGTCTGTGTTGGCATCCCATGTGAAACATATCTGACGCAGAATTCTTCCTATCGCTGTTTTCTAAACAGTACCCATAAAAAAGCCAGTCAGTATGTTTCATTTGTCTCAAAACAGTATAAGTACGCGGTACCCGGCGGCCCACGAAGAGTGCCGCGGTAGGTCTGCTTATGTGGTCCAGGAGCTTCGCTCCTGGACACAACGCAGAGCTACCGCGGCACGCTTTGTGAACCGCCTAAGTATGTATTAGGCAGGGATGTTAGTCCAACAGTACAACTACTTTATCACATTTACTCCACTATTCTTGGAATTACTAAAGGACATTGTCGTGCATTTCTATAAATGTAGAATGAATTATTACATTTCTAGTACCTTCGTAAACTATACACGTAAAGAACCTATGAAACGGGGCAGGGCTGGCAGTTAGCCTCCTGCACGCATTGGAGTTTTCAGAACGGCGTAAATAGGTACGTATGTGAATTTAGTAAAGTAAATACGTATATCAATTTTGAAAAGTTTCACATTGTGAAACATAGCTGACGCAGTATTATTCCATTCCTTGATTTCAAAGCAGTACTCTCACCAAAGCCGGTCCTCGTTTTTTTTTTTCTTTTTTTTCAAAATGACTATCTGCGGCGTTAAATATATGACAATATTTTGGAAAAAAATGTTTCCTCAAGGTCATGCAAAATCAGCAAAAATATTTGAAACAAAGGGGATCCGGACCTGCAGCCCTTTGCTCACCAGTCCGAGCCTCTATCCACTACACCTTAGTTTTTTTATAAGGGGATTTTTCCAAAAAATGATCCCCGTGATCTAAAACGCGTTCTGGCAAAATTTGAGCGTTTTTGAAATTTTTCTCAAAATCGATATATCTCAGCCCTGAGGGCATATTTTCAAAATCGGACATAAATGGGTTCGAGATATTCAAAAGATAATGGAAGTCACTTTTGAACTTTTTGAGATAACTCAAACGGGAAAAAAGTTATGCTTGGAACAAAAAAACGCGGAAAGACAAACAGACATACGTACAGACAGGACTTATCACATGATAGTAAGCAGTAAATGGAAGATATAATCGTTCCGCAAGTAGTTCAGATTCCAGTGCCTTTAGCTTAGCTCAATAGTGGCACAAAATGAGATGTATCACGTGAAAGTCCCAGACTCTGGGATCTTAAAGGAGTGAGAAGCGATAATAAAACTCGACCAAATTATAATGAAATTTCTTATTTTACCTTTAGAAATAATAAGAAACATAAAAATAGTTATTAAAAAATTCAAAAAATTCCAAGTGTGAAATTTTTTTCGTTCCGCGGGTCAGGCGTTCAGTAGTAGTAGTAGTAGTAGGAGTGTTTTCCGTGCGAGAGTTCCTACCGAAAGCAGTGTTATTTTTCGGCATCTCGTTCACTTAACATTTTCACTGTTGTCAGAACACTGTGAGCTTCACTTGGAAATCACTTCCATGTCCCTTTAAAGGGCCCCTCCAGCCAATATCTACCATATGCATTTTTGACATCATTGGATAGCTCTCATTCTCCTGAGTATCATGGTATTTCCTTTTTGTCTAAAACTTTTCCGTTGCTGAGAAAAAGCAGTGAAAACATTTCTCTCGCTGTTTGCGTCTCTTCATTCTTCTCTTGTCTCTCGCAATCAATCAACCGCTCTTAATTGGTTATCTCTTGGAATGAATGAGATGGTTGGAGAGGGGCCTTTAATAAGCTATCAATATTTCTGATCGCTCAAGTTTGGATAACATTGCACTTCTTCAAATTATGAAATAATTTCTAAAAGAGTTCCTATCGATATCAGTTCAGTACCTCGCTCATAGTCTAAAAATCGGAACGTATAAATCGTGATTCCGCCGCTACGGTATTTAGCGAATTTTTCACGCTTCGAAGCGATGCCAGTTCATTCCAAGACAAGATGTCGAGAAAATTGTTAGCTTTTTGAAGCTAGTACCATCCTGAGTTTCGCGTAGTACGCACTAGAAGTTGATTAGACCACTCTGTAAGGCACCGGAACCGGCGCTGCAAACGGAATGATTATATCTTTCCTTTTTCTCTACTATACTTCGCATTTTCTCTGCTTGCAGTAGGTCGCGCTTTAATAATAATAATAATAATAATAATAATAATAATAATAATAATAATAATAATAATAATAATAATAATAATAATAATAATAATAATAATAATAATATGTAGTAATATAAAAATATATTATGTAAAGATAAAGAATGAATGAATGAATTAATTAATGAATGAATGAGTGAAGATCGCATATCTTACCGTAGAACTGTTGTCGAATTATTGCAGTAGGAGACGATACGAGGGCTGCGCAAACCTGAATACGGAATTTAATTTACACTTCATTTAATTTCGTTTAATTTAATTTACACTTGGGAATTTTGCAAGATTTATCGCAAGATAGTAACAATAAATATCAGTAATAATCAGTCGCTTAATGCATTGAGTCTCAGAAAAAACCTAGCCGCAAAGAACTTGGGGAGAGCAAAGGCATGTGGTTTGGCCAGAGTTTTATCGGATCTTTAGTGGGCAGTCTACTGCACTAGTTGGCCCAGAGTTGTCGATTACTTAAGCAAATTATTTTTCTTCACCAGTCTATCAATGCCTGAAAAATGTCTGCAGAAGGCTATCCAAAGGTGAAGTTCAACCGTGTATATTTTGTAAACATAGTGGGGGATAAAAATGAAAACCCTATGGTGTGGTAAATATATATATATGGATCTCTGCCTATAATAGAATGAAAGAGACTGCTACCTTAGAATGTTAAGAAAACATAGTACAAAAGCTAGCTGCTCACCGATTTATCCTTCGGTAACTGTGGGTATCCATTGTTACTCCCCGAGTTGATGCCGATGTAGCCTGGAAAGTAGAGGTGGGGATAGGGGAGGGGGGTGGGGTGGGGTAGGGGTAGGGGTAGGGTAGGGGGTAGGGGTGGGGTAGGGGAACCCTGAAAGAGGACGGACACACAAGTAAAAAACATATATGTGAACAAAGACAAGGGAAAAGGGTGGATTTGTCTCTATTTAAGATTTTTTGTTTTTTTTTCTTCTCTTTTTTTTGTTTTTTTTATTTGTTTGCTTTTTTCTCTTTTTTGTTTTTTTTTCTCTTTTTCCTCTTCCTTCCTTTACTCTTCCTTCGACTTCCTGCAAATCAAGAGAGATGCTTATTTGAGCAAACTTAGGCATTTGTAAAATAATTTGTGAACTACTTCGCCATTTCAGTTGTCCATCATAGGGGCTCTTTCATCTTAGAATGGCCAAGATATGGACGATATACATACCTGATTCAGTGATCCCTTCAACCCGTCCTGGTCTACCTTCTCTTCACTTTTTTCAACCCATCGAAAGACCATCTGCAACGAATTATCCTTGTGTTACTATGGAATCTTATTATTATATTAATCTGCCCGTTACTTCGATTCTACAATCCGTCGAATTCTCTCACTTTTTCACACCCTCTCGCTCAATATTCGGAATATACCGGCTTATGTGTTATCATAACCACTCTCCTCTTACCTCACAATTTCGTATCTTCCCAAACGGACATCCTCCACTGCAGCCCATCCCTTCCATTCCGCCATAATCTACCTCCCCTTCCCTTCTTGCCATTCAGACCGTAACATAAAATAGCTTATTCCCAACCGCCATCAAACTCGATGGGCTAACAAAAAGACGTGGAAAATCGCTAGTTTCACCCTTGTTCATGACCGTATCTAAAAGGGTTCTACCAAAGCCCGTGTTCGCTAGATTTAGCCTAAGCCAGCGCAATCGCTCACGACTACCCTGTGAATGCGACACATTCGCATCGCCAACTCATCTTGGGGCTGCTCAAGGCGCCCCTCACCCTGTTCCCCATACAGCCACCTCGACCCCCCGACCATAGTCCCCTAGCCCGACCAAGGGAGCATCGGCACTCTTCAGGTGCTAACGAGAGGGGCGTATAGGGTGGGTCTCGCGCGCCGCATGTGAGCGGACGGCGCAGTTGGACTGTTGTCCCTGGCTCCCCATCGATTGCTGAGGGAACGTCGCCTAGACCACGGTAACAGTGCGGCTCCAGAGGGGGAGCACACGCCCGGAACGTATCCATGACGGAGTAACGTATTTACGCAAGTTGCATGCAACGGACGGCAGAGTACGGGTCGGAGCTAGTTCACGGGAGCAATCGGGGGAGGGGGAGACCAGTCGAATGGCCGTGCTACGCTCACTGCGCGCTCTACGGAGACCTCCTCTTTACGGTCCTCTGGACGAGAAGGGGAGATGAGAGTGCCGTTGCCCCGCGCCCGGGACGAACCTTTCGTTGGCACGGGGAGGGACGCTCAGTGATTAAGAGGGGAATTAGGCCAAGGGAGGGTATCGAGAAGTGTGGCCGTACGGGTGAGTGAGAGGAGCGGTGAGGGTTGGCCCCGCCACAAGAGGGATGGGCATAGTGGAACACCCGCAGAGATAGGCGGTGCGCGATTATAAACAACGTAAAAAAAGAAGTGAACACGGGGTTTGGTGATGTAAAGAAAAGGGGAGCAAGGGGAAAATAGCGCATTTCCACATGTAAAAAGAAGCGCACGACATGGTGTGCGATTGGGAATGGCGCGCCTATCGCAAAAAAATGGCAAGAAGCTACGGGTTGGTGAGAAAATGGGAACGAAAATGGGGAAGTATCTGAAGAAACACAGGCAATATAATGAAATTGCGCAACAAAAATGTCGCAGTCTCTGTCTTGAGATATTTATTCTCTTTTATCATAGAAGGCCAGAGATTTAGAAGGCAAGAGATTAACCATTTGAGATACCTCCTTCGAGTGAGTTTTTTTCACAACAAAGAATTTTGTTTTTTTTGCCTTCTTCAAGTAGGATCTGGCAAGTAGGATGCTTCATTTGAGAACTGTCGTTTGATAACGTTTCGGTTGATAACCGCTCCCAAGAGAACCGACGGATGAGAATGATTCCCATGAGAACTGGAGACCATGAGAACTGGACGAAAACTACGTGTTTTTTTGCCTTTTTATCGTTTATGTAAGCAACAGAGGCTTTCATTCATGCACATTCCTTTTACGGAAAATGGGCCCTGGAATGAACCTAATTCGCAGACCGACTGCAGGGAAGGAAACTGAACGAAAAAAAACTGAACGAGCAGCTCAGGGTCCTGCGCCGTGCGGAAGGTATCGGCTCGTCACCTACCAAGAGCCCGTGGTGTTCATTACCATCTCCGATGCCCACTCGGACCAGGACATTGCCATGGACTTTGAGGTGATTTTGAGATTTTTGTGTCTGCATAGAATAGCTCTATTAGAACATTTGATTCAGATAACTTAGCTTCCTGACCGAACCAAAGCACTTTGTTCGGTCAGGAAATCTCCGAGGATGGAGAGAGGTATGAGAGAAGGAGTCAATGTACAGGGAATAGCTGTCTCTGCAGAGCTACTACTCAATGGATGGTGACTGTTCGGGAGTGCAGAACTGACGAGAAACGTGTGTATTCGAGGAGGGCCTTCATTATTTATGTCGTTTAAATAAATGTTGAGCTCTGAATGATCTTATATGAGCAATATGGGATGGATGGCGAGTGTATCAAAAAAATCGTAATCTGGAATCGTACAATAACAGTGATAGATGGACTGATGAAGGGAGGGAAGGAGCGAGGGGGTGGGGGGAGTAGGTACCCACTGTAGCCTGTGCAACCCGTCGGACTACCGTATTTCTCGATTCCCCCTTTTAAAGTAAAGCGACGCGACGCCCGTCACCTAGTACGGGTGCCCAACGCCTCGAAATTTCCGTACTGGTAGATTAGAGGATTTTCAGATAAATCGGGCATAATAAAATAACTCTGCTGAAATTTCCCTAGAGCATCTCTAGGGAATCACTTCCCTAGCTGGATAGGGAAATTTCCCGGTGGTATCGTGTGGTAGAGAATAATTCCCTAGCGGGCTAGTGCATTTTCGCTCATTGTAGTGAGGTTTTAGACAAGGTATATATGTTTTAGACAAGGTATATATAAGTGGAATAAACCGATCCGTCAGTTTCTTCCGTTCCAAAAAGAGTCTAATTCTCTCGCTTTTGTCTAATTCTCTCGCTCTCTCGCCCTATATCTATTCTGAATGATTTGCAACGGATCTTTTTAATCTACTATAGGTCTCCCGAATAAAAAGGGAATACGGGGAGGTAAATACATATATATACATTGAAATTCATTCCACGGGGACGATAGAGAGAGACAGCCGACGTCCCCAATGGAAGAAGAGGGAAATGATGCTGCTAATCTACTCTACTAAACTACTTTTCCTATTATTGGTTCTCATACGTGCAGTTCTCAAGCGTGCGGTTCCCATCCGTCCAGTTCTCATGTCAATCATTCTCATCCTCCGGTTCTCATGGGTGCGGTTATCAACCGGATAAGTTAAATATCAAACGACAGTTCTCAAATGAAGCATCCCCCTACCAGCCGACCGTCGGGTCCGTGCCCATCTTTGGTTCCCTCAGATCAATTGAAGCGTTAATTCGACGTACGATACCGTACAATGCACCCTCCTGCTACTACGACACAACGAAAGCTATTGTTTCTCAATACAATAGCACTATGACATTTGTCAGCCGTACTATCTGTCGTACCGTACGCTACCGTACCCAAACGGTGACAATGCCCTCGTCGGTCGTCCACTGCTACACCGCCAACTGTGACAGGATGTCGTTGTTCGCTACGTACGTGCGGTTGCGCTTGACCGACCTGAATACAATTAGTCAAAGACTCTGCCGAAATCGTAGCCTCTGGATCTTTCTGATTGTTCGCTCTGCCTTGCTCGACAAAGATATTTCACTGTTCTGGAACCAATATAAAGATGCCGGCAACCGGATTACTATTTGCTGCTACAATCACAGCACGGTTTCCGCGTATAGATAGGATCCGATCCTATGCGCGAACCAGTGAACGAAAAATTCTAAACATGAAAACTTAGGTTCGTCCTGATGAATTCTAACACCTCCGAAAATTTGGTTTAGATTGGTTTAGGCACTCTTGAGAAAATTCAAAAATGGTGGTCAATTCGCTATTAGACACATTTCTCACCGCGCGGAATGCTGTGCAATACAATTAGAAAACAACTCATTCTATACCACCAGACAGACAGCGGGATTCTGGTTTTCTGCATGCTTTAAGCATAATCTGAACAATTCCCGCACCCTGCCATTTTCACAGTTTCTCCTGCGAAGAAGCATAAAAACTTGGTATGGCAGTCAAATTCCTTTTTGCTTTCTACAAAAATACACGGATCGTAGTCCACAGAAGACTCACAGATTGGACCAGGGCGGGTCGATAACGATGAAATCGAATAGGAGGCCCGTGAACGAGGTAAAGTTGTTGGCCTGCCAATGAGCGTTTGCTTGTGGAACGGTCTCACATCATCTGTTTTAAACAGCAAAAAAACATCGTAGAATATGTCAACTCACCGAAGTTTTCAAAGATCTGCAATATCTGACAATTTTCTTGTGAGTAGCCAGCTCTGTTCCTTTTTCTCTCTATACCTGGTTAAGTTACCATATACTACTTCTACTAGATCTGTAGAAACTTTTTCTTTCGTTTTATGCATTACAACCGCAGAGAATCGATCGTATATTTCTATTTTTGTAAGCCTTAGTGTGCCTAATTTAAACGCGTTGAGCACAACTCTCCAAAATCTCATATCTTACCGGAGAGGAGAGGGTCGATGGTGGCTGCCTTGCAGGTGTCAGTAGTGGATGACCGAGCAGAGGCGAATCTGAATACGGAATTTATAGCAATTGCTATTTCTGTATGCCTTAGTGTGCCTAATTTAAACGCGTTGAGCACAACTCTCCAAAATCTCATATCTTACCGGAGAGGAGAGGGTCGATGGTGGCTGCCTTGCAGGTGTCAGTAGTGGATGACCGAGCAGAGGCGAATCTGAATACGGAATTTATAGCAATTGCTATTTCTGTAAGCCTTAGTGTGCCTAATTTAAACGCGTAGAACACAACTCTCCAAAATCTCATATCTTACCGGAGAGGAGAGGGTCGATGGTGGCTACGTCGTGCGTGAAACGGCTGTGCGACCGAGCAGAGGAGAATCTCAATACGGAATTTATAGCAATTGCTATTTCTGAAAGCCTTAGTGTGCCTAATTTAAACGCGTAGAACACAACACTCCAAAATCTCATATCTTACCGGAGAGGAGAGGTCGATGGTGGCTTCTCTGCGTGTGTGAAGAGTGGATGGAAGAGCACAGACGAATCTGAATACAAACTTTATATAAATTGCAATTTATGCAAGCTTTAGTTTGCTTAATTTAAATGCGAATCTCACCGGAGAGGAGAGGGTCAATGGTGGCTGCGTCGTGCGTGGAACGGCTCACAATATTCTGGCCTAAGCCAAGACCTTTGGAAAGCGAAAAAACGGACGATAATTACCAATTCTGTAGGTTTGGTGCGCCTCGCACAAGGCATACTGTAGGCGACGTTTCCTAATTTCGCCGGGCCTTCAGTTTCACAGTGTGATTTTGATATTTTTCCTTTCATATTCGTAGATTTTGTTATGTTTATGTGTTTT
>LS830579.1:99366-126423 GCA_900490955.1 Micoletzkya japonica
TGGTTCATTTGCCGAACACTAATAATGACTTATCTAACCGAGAGGCATTGAAGCAGGAACGACCACTGTGCATTCCATAGCTGACAAAACAGTTGCACGATCTAGTATACTATCGTATGATCACGTAACCGTCCTTCGGGAGATAAATATAAAACCAAGTGAGCATCAATTATTCGTGGAGTACCTGCGCGGTTTGGTACTCCATGTACCTAAGTAAGCCGCCAATGCCGAGCAACCTGACGCGACGATGGATTGAGTAGAGAGTAAATGAGAGCAAAGTTTGTAGGGTTGGAAAACTATAGGTATGCGTGTTGCCTAGTGTTTTCATTTTGCGGGTTCGATTCCTCCTCTGCGGAATTTTTTTTCAGACTTTGCTTTATCTTTATAAAATGTGTACTAATTCTATATTTTGAAATCTGCGCAATTGATACTTCAATATACGTTAAAAATTATGTTGGAATTCCAAAATTTACATTGTGAACAACCCTATAAAGTTGAAACAGAATAACGAAAGTTAAATATTCGTAATCTAGATCGAAAATTATATGCATAATCCAAATTACAATCTCTTTCTTCAAAAATTGAGAAAGTTTGTGAATTCAATATAGTGTTCTGAACTTACAATATGTCATGCAACAAATGTATTTACATATTCGAAATCTCCATACAAATTTACCTAGGGTCATAAACCAAAATTTTTTGAAATGCTCACTCGCAAAGTCACGAAAATTGTAAGAATGTTGCCCGCTTTACGTCTCCTCTCCTCTCCCAAAGTTCACCAACATTCGAAAGATCGCCGAAAGCGAGACAGCATCCGACAACACACACGACAACACAGCATTGGCAGAGTGAGAGAGCGAAAAAAACAACACCGGGTATGCTCTTTTCGCTCTCTCCAAATCGCATGCTCTCTCGCCTCTCTCTAACCGGTCACCGATCTTTCACCTATTTTGGTCGTCGGCCGGTCGGCGACCTTTCGGGGGGAAATCGGAAATAACTGCGAACTCCTATGCTTATACATGGGAAAGTTCGCGACCCCGTTGCCCAATAAATGCCGAACCTTCGACGGTCGCTGACCGGTCGCCGAGGGGGATTAATCGCGCGGCAGGGAACATCGTGCATCGGACATTTTCGTTTATTTGGGAAGACGAACGATTCTATGCAGTTTGCAATAATTACGCTTAGTAGTCATAGAAAATTTTCTCTCTGATTAAACTTTTTTGCTAATACGATATCTAGATAATCGCACGTACGTATCGCTTGAACTGGGAAAACTATTTTCTCTAGGGCAGCTCCATTTTGCCCTTTTCTCATATAACCTCTGTTTGAGAAAGTCTTGTATTAGCTGATACATCTCAGTGTCCCGACTCTCACACTTTTTTCTTTTTTCTTTTTACTAAGCTAGAACAAGAACAAATGTATTTGAGCTACGGGATGGAGGTAACATTTAAAGGCGATCGTCCGCCGGAGAGACAAACGACCGGTCAGCGTATTTCAGCGAGGTCGTGACGGACTTGTACATCATCTATGCCGCTGAACGGGAGGAGGAACCAACCTTGTATTTAAATCTATTTACGAGATTACGACTCTCCGATAAACAGAGCAGACAACCTTATTGATCTTTTTCGCAAATAATATATGAAGACACTAACAATAAGCTTCGGGTAATCATTAGGGTACTTTAGTTATTTCCTAGAAGAAAAACCGCTTCGGTAGAAAGTGTCTGTTTTGGTCCAATGCTTTTCAACTAGAGCACGCGAATCCGAACCATTTAATCCAATTAGACCAATTTTACAGGTTTACGTTTCACGTCCTCCATAATAAGAGCGTATTTCACCAAACGTTAGAAGTGAAACGTAAGCCTGAACAATCAGGCGTCGGTTTTTTGGATTCGCGCGCTCTATTTTCAACACAATTTAACTTGCATGAATAATATTGTAGTACTATGGCAATTGCATCTCAGTTCCTTGAGAATTAGAAAAAAACCTCACATTTACAGGTATCACCGTATGTGGCGAAATCACGGCGAGTGGATGACTGCAGATACGAAACTTCCGCCACGAACACGCACACGGTTCTCCGATCACTACTCTCGCTCTATATCAGAAAGGGCGAAGCTACGGTTAATGTGCACTGTGTCGTACCAGTGTAATTACAGCAAAAAAATTACAACTGCGCGAATCTGTCTGCGGCTGTGAAACTTCCTTCACTACCATTACCGAACAGCGAGCGAAGCGGCATGAAGAGCGTAGAGTTCTGCATGAGAGAGTTCTTTTGATGCCTATGTTTTTTTTATACATAATTCATAGCCGCAACGCATCTCGTCACCAAAAGCAATGAAACGTATTGACCAAAAGAACTCGCATGCATAGTTCTAGAAGAGAGCACAGACAAACTGGGAATGAGTTTACAGACAAAAAAAGTAAAATGGCCGCCTCCTTTTCCAGCACATTCGTCCGCTTGGACGGGGAGAGAAAAAGAAGCTACCGTGGTCAATTCAAGTGGCAAGGTGTATGGCACAGGCGGACATCTTCTGCATTCTGAGCAGAGACTTCAAGCTATAATTCATTGAAGGTTAACAGCTCGCTATTACCTACGAAAAGATCTATCAGCCTGTCTTATTGTACAGCGCTAACAGCACACAGCATTCCAACTGAAAGGGGAAGTATCTAATAGCGAATTGACAACTAATTTTGATAGCTCCTTGGACTAATGAGGAGGAGCTTAAGTTTTTAGATTGTTGAATTTTCATAGAAATGTCCAAGTGGTGATAGATCACAACGGAAACCGCAATTCACTAATCGAACGCTAGGAATGCTGCTAGCAGAAAGTTGGATTGCCAAGACCCCATCTACTATGTTGAGCAGGATGCGAATTAATAACGACCATTTTTCGAGAACAGTTTTTAAAGGAGCCGTACCACGAGTTTCTGACCCCATTCGCTCTTTACGTCATTCTTTAGATCTTATCATCCTGATCGGGTATTCCGAATCTTATGCGATTTCATTCACTCTCCGCGGAGTACTGAAGGTGCAAGGAGCAAGGCGCTTTTCACAAAATTGGATATACTAGCTGACTGTTATAAGATACAGCTCTGATTCATTGCCAGATCGATTTTTCACGTTGTTCCGATCATCTTAACAAAAAGAACGGTGGAAAAAGATGAGCGGAAATGCCTAAATTGCATATCAGGGTAGCCCGCGAATTCAAAATGCTACCGTACTCGTGGGCCGGCTCCTCTAAGTTCATCTGCCGTCCTGTTGAAGACGATCACGACGCGCCGCTGAGCAGAGAGGACCTGCTGAGGGAACTGGGAGAGCTGAGAAAGATGAAGAAGAGGCATGGCAGCCTGCTGCTCATGGTGAGCTTAGGTCGACAGCGATTCCGTAATAGTACACATTCTTTAACGTTTTTTGCCAATTATATTTTTTCGCTTATTGTTAGAGGTTATTCCAGCATGCGATGCCACCAACAACGAAGAACGGCAAGGCTACGGGCAGGAAGGCAACTGGTGGACAACCCAATGCTGAGGACGTATTCAGATTACAATGAGAAATTGGTAGATGTTGAAACGTGCTATCTGTAGATCTTTTTTCGATTTGAGCGCTTGACCTCTTTTTCGATTTGAACGCACTTTTTACCCACTAGAACATGGGGCAGTAATGGGCAGAAGTGTGGCTCCGCCCTACCCCTATTCAAGTATTCGACAAGACCTAAGCGAAGCTCGATAATATAATATGTTTTTTTTTTCTGTGAGCTAATGAATCGGCTCTCGTGCCATTAAGTAAATAATAAATCTTCAGATTCGCGACGTGAAGTCAGCAGAATATTACGGTCGCCATCATCAACGGCTGATTGATGGTCGCCAAAGAATAAATATTACAATTTCGAACTGATTTTCTTTTGCATTGCTAGTCATTGAGTATCATATACTTCTTTCTGCACATAGATCCGATATATACTATTGACCAAATATTCAATGCACTTGCTACTTATAAGTTGACTACAAACATTAAACACTTATTTAGACAAAGATAAAAAACTTATCTTCACGCTTTAACTGGAAGCCGAGATGAGGAAATCGCGTCGGTTACTCGGACCAGTGACTGAAGCGGAATGAACCTCCGCTAATGTACCTTTCCATCGCATTCTGCAAGAACGGAATGCAGTTTTTGGCATAAAAATAGTAAAAATAAGGAATAAAAATGGCATTAAACTCGATAGCTACAGTACCTCTCGCATGAACATGGCGGGAAACAGAAACATGCACAGATATAAACATGCAATTAGTCAAGCCGCTTGACTCAAACGGCACGAAAAGAATACGAGCGTGCACCAGAAAAGGAAAAGAATCACCCTGAAAACAGCGCTGTGAAAAGTCTGCTCCAACGTATGCTCCGTTGATGCATTACCGTAGTAAGCACACATCCAAGTGTACTTTACACGCCACACGCAATAAGCAACGAATTGTTGATTTGCACGTCTCATTTTTGCCGCTTCTCTCGTCTTTATCGGTCGCGTCGCATGCTTTCTCTCATTCTGTTTGTATTCCATGTGCATGCCTGCATGTCTATCATGACTCTGTCCTATCTTGGCTTTGTACTTTACGGTCTTCGCGTAAACAACTAATCTTCAGCTATTTAGTCAAGTCTTCGATCCACGACTCGTGGCAAGTGTCCAGGTTTGTCGAAAACCGCGCTGACTCACTTGCGATTGACTTTGAGGGGAGGGTTGCCACGAAAATGAGTTGATCTTCTGATGGCCAGATGATAATTTGCACCTCTTCAGGCGCGCCACTTCAACCGCGACCAAGGACACGGTGGACTCCACACGCAGAGGGATGATTTTTACTTTAATCTCCCCCATTTCCCTCTTTTCCCTTTAATTTCCTACTTACAGTATCGCGCTCGATCCTGCTGGGACCGGTCGACTCTTCGTCGTGAAATGAGGGAAGTTATTTATCCTTTTATACTCCTTCCCCTTATTTCTTCCCTAATTCCGTTCTTTGAGTTGCAAACGGTTCGTGGCCTCGACTGGTGCGATTCGGATGGGAGGAGCGACGGGTATGGCGGGATGGGTATGAGAGGCGGGGCGAGAGAGGTAATCAATCTTGAGACCTTGAGAGCGGGCGGTCGGGTCGAGGGGAATCAAGAGGATGGCGGGAGAGAACTCGTAAGTCCCTTATTTTTGTAGTTTGTGTTTCCACGATTTTACCTCATTATTCGAATTCAGGTCCAGGCGATGCTCACTGGACGTGCAGACTCCCGCAGGAAGGACGAGGATTTGAGAGGTAAACAATGAGCGATTATCTGAAATAAGCTAGCACTGATCTTTGGCACTCCTAGACACTGGGAATGAATAAGCTATGTTCATCGATCTTTGGCACTACTAAATTGTTGGGATTAATAACCCAGTTGCTCCGAATCGTTCGGTTCAGGCTTCGTCGGGGACGCCTACCGTCGGTCGCTGCTTCCACAAGGATCGCTCGAGGTAAATTTACCCTTTCGCCATTTGCCTAGTCATAGGTAGCGCGCGTAGGCCATAGGAACTGGGGTGAAACGAAGCGAGAATACGAAAAAAGAAAATACGTTGGTGTGAAACTGAAAATGGTGTATGACGTGAAAATACGGTGGTTTGTAGGATCGGAGGCGGGGTTCCGGCGGGTGGCTGGCTGCCTGGTCGACTGTCCCCTTTCGAGGGGAATGTCCCCCCTAGGGGGGCTGGTTGGGGCTTCCGACAAAGCCCCGATACCATTTGCATCCACGTATAAAGAGATTCTTATTGGTGTTCAGAGCAGTACGAAAAAGTACAGTATACAGAGCTACAGTAATCGATAAATCGATGTGAGAAAAGAAGATTACTGTAAATCAGTTCACGATAATATTTTCGAGCTACAGTAACCGAGAAATCGGTATTAGAAAAAAGATTACGGTAAATCAGTTCACGATAATATTTTTAAGCTACAGTAATCCGTAAAGAAGTAAAGGCTACTGTATTTCAGACGTCAGTTCACGATAGCGTCAGTTTGTTACAGTAGCCGTCTGGAAGGCGGGTTAGAGACGCTGCATACATTACTCCTGACACGATCATCATCTAGCATACTGTAATCTCCTCCAATAGGCCTTTCTATGGGCAGATCACAAACTGCGTCGTCTTCGTAAAAACTTTATTCATCGATTAAAACGTCAGAAAGGAAAATGTACCACTATGACGACGGCAAAGCTCATAGGATAAGAGGAGCAAGCGAGTAACGATCTTGAAGTGCTAGCGGTTTGGAGTTCACAACACAATCAAAGGTTCAAAGCACACACACCAACTACATTCTAGTTTCGAACGATAACTTTAACCCATTCGGTGTCCAAATCGTTTACATGTTCTCTTATAGGGTCTGATCAAAGAAATGGATGAAGAAAGCGTACAACTCTACATGTACAAGACGGCTAAGAACAAGGGGACGAGGGGAAGGAGGAAAGCTTGACTATATGGACAACTATGTATTACCGAACGAGACCCGTGCTGAGAGTTGCGGGTGTAACATGCATGAATATTGGGTGGAAGGGAAGATAATAGTGCACATATTCTAAAACATTCAGAACTGACAGCACTACAACCAAAGTATAAATAGCGCAGATAGCTTTACCTTAGATTAGGCAGTAATTCGCACAAACTTTTAATCAATCGATAATAGGACCCATTGGGAAGAGAGGGTTGCTAAAGTGCTATGAATGAGAAACAGGACTGTAGCGAGAGATTAGCTTACCATAAAGCGTATCTTTCAAAAAAATCGTAAAAGAAGAATCAAGAAATGGGGAAAAAATGGGAACAACGATGCAGAAAGTGTTTTCTGGAGCAAAAATGGGAGAACAGCTAACAGCCGATTTGGTGGCAAAGGCTACGGGATAGACATAGGATTGAGGCTACCTTAGAGTACCTTAGACTTAGTGCCTTAGGGTACCTTAACTTAAACCTTAATGCTCTCGTACAGGCCATTGATCGTATCCGCATACTTCACTTGAATGGGCCGTCGCTTGAGCTTCAGAGCCTCGGTAAGCAGGCCAGTATCGGGCGTCCAGATCTACAATAAGTGCCTCATCAAAGATCAAATGGAGGGATCAAAGTACAAACTACAGTGTAGCTTGATCATACTGCCAAAAAGCACGCTCACCTCAGGGCACAGGTGGATGGCACCAGGGATCTCGATCCGCGACAGCTTGTCTGCAAGGAAAATTATCACGTATACCTGTGCCTACCTGTGTTCAATTACACTAGCATTGCACGGTCACTGCTAAAGCAATGCCAGCTCTACCGAGTAATTATGAAGTAATCCCCCTTATTATTAATTCCTCCCTCCCCCACTGACTCTTGACTGCATGCTCGTCCAGCTTCTTCTTGTACGCCTTGACCACCTTCTCATTCGCGCACAGATCCTCCATCGAGCCACTAACTCCGACCTTGAAAATTACCATTTTTTTACTTTAATTTTTCCTTTTTTTATTTTTGTCTGGTATAATTCTTGGCATATACCAAATAACAGTGTATCCGGCAGCAAATATGCTCTCTGATCTCAGCGGAATCAAGTATTCTTCGTGATAATGCACAAGGCATACCGTACCTCTTCGGCAATCTTCTCCAGGTGCTTCTGATTTGGAACGACGAGGGCGATAGTACAGTCCTAAACACAGAAATAATTACTGTAAATACTGTGATAATCACAGTAAAGACATTACATTCGGGATTACATTTCACCGCGGGTAACGTTAGACATGCACTTTTTCAACATATTTTTGCAGCAAAGTGCCAGCCCAATGGGCTTAAAAGTATGTTCGTTAATTTTTTTATACCGACGAAGCTGTAATGCTTGCAACCTATAGAGGACGACTATAAAATATATGCACATTCTCTCCGTATCTCTATTTTTTCGCAGATGGTGATAGCCTTATGTCATTCAATAGCCGCACTCCATGTAGTTCTCAACGGACCATCATTCTCCGTTCTTCAAGCGCCTATTTACGCGTATCAAGAAACGCAAGATCTCCTAGATGATCTGTTCTAGTCTTCATACTCTGTAGGAGCGTGGAGTATGGCCGGGAAAAAAGAGTCAAAAGAAAGCCCTACTCTACTTCCCCCCCCCCCCCTTTAATCTCACCTGGAGTCCGCTACCGTACACGCAGATATTATCCACAATCGGGCAGGTCAGCAGGGCAGTCTCGCACTTGGCCAACGATACGTACTCTCCGTGCTGCAGCTTCACCAGGTCCTTCTTGCGATCTGCAACCACACCGCTACCGTAACCCAACCGCAACGCGAGCCGCCGACGTGTCGCGTCTCCCCCCGGGACCACTTACCAATGATCAGCAGGCTGCCGTCCTCGCGCCACTCGCCGATATCGCCCGTGGCAAAGTACCTAAAGGGTAGTGAGTTGAGAAAACTAATGTGGAAAATAAAATAAGTGTCTGAACGGGATATATTGGCCCTAAATTAGCCGAATATCAAGTTTGTTTGTTTGCTTTCACCAGTTTGTGCACACCTCAATGGTATCATAATCGTTAACGAAAACTGACAAGGAGTGGTTATGCGGAGAAATTTCAATATGAAAAATATCAAATCTGGGGTAGTTTTGTGTGCTAATTTCGAACATCGAATAGAAAAACTCAGGAGTAAGAGTATTTTTGAGCAAAACAGAGTCAAAGTGACCTAGTCTTAAATAGGTCTCAATGCTCTCTACACTCATATTTAGCTTTTTTGGTTGTAGTAAATGTGAAAATTGTGCAGAATTCGATTCTTAGGTCTCCATAGTTATATATTCTGTCCTACTTCTGCTAGTGGCCTGATATAAATCCTCTCAAGAGTGAAGATAGGCGTTGGTAGTAGTTAGAAGAGTAAAACACAAGCCAACTTTGAGCACAATTTTCTCGAAAATACTCTTACTCCGGAGTTTTTGGATTTGATATTCGGAATCAGCGCTTAAAACTGCACAAGAAACGTTATTTCTCATATCGAAATTTCTCCGCAAGGTTAAAACCTCTCCTTGTGAGAATCAGAAGGATGAGGAGAATCTTTACCAAAAAAAGTTCCGTCGGTCAACGTCATTCCTAGGTTACCGCTTTCTCGTCAGAAATAGGAATGAGACTACTGATGGAACATTGTCCTCGGCCACACCTCTTTCCCTTGTACTCGACAAAGTCCTCGGCCGTCTTCTCGGGTTGTTTCCAGTATCCCGGGGACACGTTCGTGCCCGTGATCATAATCTCGCCCTGGGGCGGGTCGTTGAAGGGCGAGTAGTTGCCTGCAGTCAAGACACATACTTTTACAAAGGTAATTACACATCAGACGACGCGTTATTGCAGGGCAAAGCCTATAGCCACCTTTTGAACAACTCGTGAAACATATCCATACCGTGAAGCACCACAACTATCAACAGAATTCAGCGTGTTAATCTCTGTCTTCTAGATAAATCAATAAAGTGTTCCATAGCTTACCCTCGGGCCATTCCCTCAGGGCGATTTCGCAGCACCTCAGGGGCGGGCCTACCGTACCCGTCGACAGGTCGGTAATCTCCGCAACGCAGGCCGCACCGCACGTCTCCGTCAGACCGTAACCCTGCAATGGATGGGATGGAGCCGGGAATTAGAATGAGGACAGAGCCGGAAGTTAGAACTCCAGGCCTCCCCACTGGTGAGACCGAAATATGTTTTACACATTGTGTAAAGGAAATGCGCGTTTTGTTATAAATGATATTCTGATATTCTTCAACACACAAAACAAGGGCAAAATCGTGTCCATAGAAGGGCACGGTTTGATGGTAGAGATTGGTGCAGTGGTGCTCCCTTACATAAATATCGGGGAAGTACAGTCATGATTTTGTTCTGCAGCAGTCTACCCAATACTTGGAATATTTCCGCAGTCAGTCCGTGATCCAACCACGGCGCCGGCATCCGTGCCCACCTATGATCGTGTCTGTTTATGCTTACCTGTACTACGGGGCAGCACATGCAAATGTTCATGAATCGTTGGGTTTCCGCGTTCAGAGCCGCACCTTAATGAAAGGAGGATACAATAAGTAACATTCGACCGTCCGAATAAGTTTCAAGGACAATCGCGCGCCCACATATGCACTACATTATCACGGCAACCGATCAACCGCGCTCGCCCCAAAATAGTGAAAAACGCTTGTACCGTTATCTATCGCGAACTGAAATTCAAACGCAACTTTTGAATGGCCGTTTTGTAGCGCAAATCAGTGAAAAATTAGAAAAATACGATAGAATTATCGAGTTTTTCAGGATTAGCCTATTACACTCTTCCGTTTTTTTGAATTACCGCCGGGTTTTCATAGCGACTCCTGAAACGATGACAATGAAAATCCTCTACAGTGACTAATTAGCATAACTCCGCATTATTGACATTTGGCAGCTTTTTGGGGCTAGCGCAGTTGATCGGTTGCCGTGCATTATACTAGTCCGAATTACGCCCAATTGCGACTGTGTCTGCGTCTCTCCAATTCCCATGCTCTCTCACCTCCCCTCTCTCCTTTTGCAAGCATGATCTACCCTTTGGAACAGAACGTAGTGCATATGCTTCTTTTTTGCGATACGGGGTAGATAAATAAATAAATAAATTAATTAATTAATAAGCCACTCTCACCTCCCGACAGTACTCCCCTCAGTCGACCCCCAAGCAGCATGCGAATCTTCTTGAAGATGACTCTATCCAGGAACGGACTCTTGTAGCCTCCCTGGTACCGGGCACGCTTCCGCTCGTAGTTCAGCTTGAACAGCTCCTGCAACGACATCCTTACCACGGGATACGGTGCTTCACATGCTTTTTTCCTTACTGTACTTTAACACGTTTTTGAATATGTCTTGTTTATGACAGGCTCCTAGTGCACGCTACCGTAACCCCCTACCGTACTACTCTACCACACACACCTGCATGAATCGCGGACTGGCCGCCACCTCTTCCGAAACTGCCTTGAAGATGCGGTCCATGATGGCCTGAACTTGGACATTTTTCCGGCAGTACTGTAAGACTTCGCTTATTATGAGATATAGTACTCCAGCTAGAATACGGTAAAATACGATCGTAAAAATAGCACGAGTACTATTTTTTACCTCCGTGTACTGTCACCTCCAGTCCAGTAAATAGTAAATAAACTCAGAAGTAGTTCAGTTATAAATAAATCAATAAGTCAGAATCAAATCAATCGATACCCACCGGAACAGCAGCAAGAAGGGTCGGCCGCAGCGCGTAGCAGTCGCCCTTCGTGCCCTTCATAATCTTCGAGCCACGGTCGTGCAGCGTCAGCGGCGACGAGTAGCCGACGCGCGCGCCGCGCACCTGCACATCAGCATAATTTGAATTTGAAAAGCGCGGGAAAACGATAAAAAGTGGGATCTTACCAAGCACGTGAGCTCGGCCGACAGTTCGAGAATGTGCGCCAGGGGGAGGTAGCCAATGTACGTGTCCGTCTTGCTGCAAGGGGAGAGGCTTACGGTAGTCAACCTACAGTATCCAGCCGTGACCTACAGATAACCCAATCATGTTCTTCATACATGGGCACGAACCGGACGGTCGGGTGGTAATGTTGTCAAAACGATAACTTGATAGGCTCCACGTTGCGCAAAAACCCTTATTGGTAGTCTTATTGGCGACGAAGTAAATCTATGCTATGTTAGGACCCAGTCGAAAAAAAATATTATCGACAACACTGCCCACGTATGATGTTCTTTCAACGCTATCGATAACTATATTGCCGTCTACAGTACCTTCCTACCGTATGCCACTATGGTCCAAGGACATCCCAATCGCCGCCTTCCATCAATGTCACCCGACCAAACGAGTGCCACCTACCGTACCCCTCCCCTCCTACCGTATCCGCCCACCCACCATATAATGCCCACGCCCTCTCCCTCTCCAGCAATCGCGGCCACGACATTCTGGTGCTGTAGGATGACGCCCTTGGCTGCTCCCGTCGTGCCCGAAGTGTACATAATAAGGGCGATGTCGGTGGGCTCGGCGGTTGAGTGCTCTGCAAATTATCAAACTTCAATATTGATAAAGATGATTGTTTATTCCCAATTCTGATAGACCTCCAGCGGTTGAATGCTCTGCAAACGGGGGATAAATACTCGTAGTATTTGACATTTATTTTGCGGTATTGGTAATTTTCTGGCGGCGGTTGGTCGGGCATGTGTAAATCGAGTATTTAGAACAGCGGTGGGTGTAATCTTACGGTGCGGTATGAGTCATTTTATAGTAAAAGACGGTTTGCGGACGGGAGGGGTCTTACCCCGAAAAATAATATAATCAAATACAGTATTTTCCCCTGTCTGCAAATTAGCCATGGAGAGATAGCCTTTCAAGTGAGCGCTTCAAGAGATATATTTAGTACAGTTTCAAGCCTTTAACTGCTCTGCACAAGGTCTCAATCACACGAGGGCATCGACCCGAACAAGTAGTATGGGTGGTTGGCCCAAATTTTTTTTTCGAAATTAACTTCGGTAGGCTCATATTTGCCGAGACATTTCCATCGATAGATTTGATAATTTGCAATTATGTAGCTTTTGTTGAACAGCGATTTTAGCAGTATGAATGCAATCAGAGGGAACACAGCAGAACCGCCTAGATGAGCAAACAAGCATTACGATGTGTTGTAGGGTTCCTCTTTCTGACGCTTGTTCTCGGTTATGTTTCATACTTCCATAAATACCAGAGCATGTCTACAGAGGTCGAGAAGTGAAACATAACCGTGAAAAAAAGCGTCAGAAAGAGAACCCCAATGTGTTGACTCCCTTCATTCTCTCCAACTAGCAACTAGTATAGCTCTTCCCTGATCAACAGTAAACACTATTAGAGTGACCCGCGTGTGGTGGTGGGATAGGCTACGTGGAAAGCATATAAATCCTCCTCCACGCCTAGTTACAATAATTCTTACGTCCCGCTTGGCCATAAAGAAAAATCATATACCAATATTCACAAAGATTGACAAACTCACGAATGGTCGTCGGGTTTCTGTCCAGGAGTCCGTTCCACGACAGTACGTGCTTGAAGGTCGAACTGCAATTACCGTATACCATTGATAAAACAGTCGCGTTGTGGACTTTCAAAGCCGTTATCTTAAGCAGACAGATACACGTGGTAGACTTTCAGGGCGAATTCATTCTATAAAGAAACTGATAAAGATGCCAAATGCTGGCATACTGTACGTCATAAACGTCACTAAAACATAGATCAAATGGTACGTCGGAAACGACATAACCAAGGCACTTTTTTTCTGCGAAAATTTAGAAAATCAAGGCATTTTTGCAGCCAAATTTACATTTATGCCAAATTATGCTGCATTTCCAGGCCATTAGTGTGAATCAAGGCGCACTATAGACAGTTTCAAAATCAAGGCACTTTGAAATTCAACTGCGTAATTATAATATTTGATCTATCTATACTAAAACACCACGATTTGCTAGATTATTGTGTTAGTTGACAGCTTTTTCCAAGCATACGTGGGCACCGACCCGAAGGATGGGTGGATTAGGCCAAAATTTCTTCGGAATTTTGCCTTGGTAGGCCTATATTTTCTATAAAATTTCAATTGGTAGGCCTGATTTCGTACACTGGTAGGCCGTGTTTTTAAAAATATTGCGGGAAGGTTGCCCACGTATGTTTCCAAGGCGCTAAGCATTAAAAAACAGGAATACTAACCGAACGCTGGCGAGATCTGCAGGCTTTGCATTGATATCGACCTGCGGAAAGTAGACCAGAGTGTGCAGGGTAGGGCACTTGGTAGCGACGGCGCCCAACTGAAATGAGAGGAGGATAATGAAGATTACCGTCAGCTAATCGTCACTTGCAATAGATCGTTTCATACGTGGGCAGGGTCTGCCGGTAACTTACTGTAGTGGTCCTCCCATACATAAATATCTCACAATTTCGCTAATAAATTATTTTGCAGCGAGCCAACCAATACATGAAAAGTTTTTGCAGAAAGTCACCCAGCCACGGTACCTGCAACCGTGGCCACCTATGGATCGTTTGCATATAGTCAACAATGAGTACAACACCTAACGACTTTATTGCAACGCTCCATCTACGTTTCATTTCATCCTTCTCCGTGCCCATTGTGATCGCATTATGATAAATAGTCATTAGTCGCACTCTAGTAACCGCCCAAAGCTACCGTACCTTCTCGATCAACTCCGAAGAGGTCACGAGCATCGTCGCATCCGTTTCGTTGATGGCCGCGACAATAGCCTTAAAATATTTCGGATTACAGCGCTCTCCGGAAATCTGTGCGGCAAACGAAGATAAATAATAATGATGTCCATAACCGTCTCTTCAAGGCATGATGATCACAAAACCGGTAAAAAAAAATAAGTAAACCGTCGGTAATAACATACAGTAGGAAACGTGATCGCTCTAACAAGGAGTGGTTGTAACCTCGCGGAGAAATTTCGATATGACAGATAGTGGATCTGGTACAGTTTTTGGCGCTGATTCCATTTTTGAATTTGAAATTTTGCGGAAACGGATCGTTTTCGAGATATGCGATATCAAAGTTTACATGCGTTTTGCCTGCAAAGCGAATCTCGACTCATGGTAGCATTGCTTCGGGGACAGCTGTGTGGCCGAGTAGTGTAGTGGATAGTGCCTGATTGTGAGCTTCTCCGCGAGGTTACAACCACTCCTTGTAACGGGTACTCTACTATAGTACAAGCGTCAACACAACTTTGCTAAATCATTGTTATATCTCTTGTCCATATTAATTATCTTTAAAATTGCCTTCTCATCGCCTTCATAATGCATTTCCATTGTGAAGTCGCACAAATGAATTATATTCTAAGAGTACTCCCACCTCCTCTCCAAGAGTCGCGTATACGGTAACGATCGGGACATTCGCCCGGAAGCACGCCAACGCGGTCATCATCCAGTGCGCACGCGTCTCCGCAAACAGCACCACCTGCACATCAATAAGATTTTCACGCCAAATTCAAATTCAAAGTTCCGTACCTTAGCATCTGGAGTCTCTCCGCACAGGTCCTTAATGCCAGCCGCCAGATGCGCCACCTTGGCCTCAACCTCGCGGTACGAGAGCCACGAGTAATTGCCGAGTTCCCACTAAATAATGAAATTCCCGCCAAATTCAAATTTGAAAAACCGCGCGAAAAGTTCACCTTTTCGAAGACGCGGCCGTTGGGCTGTTTCTCCTGGTGTACCACGAGCAGTTCGCGCGTTCCGAGACAGGGCGATTCGTCGTGCAGCTCGACGATGTGTCGCCACACCTGCACATCAAAGAACATTATAGATTGATTTTTATTGACCTACGAGTGGGGTATTGATTGTTTGACGAGTTTACTTTCATTGAAGGAAAATGAACGTTGAAAAAGCGGTTTCTTGGCATATAATGCAAAGCTTACAGCATTTCGCATGATTACACTACTACAGTTTCGCGTAAACAACTATGCTCAGCCTATTTCGTCACCTTATCGACCGTATTCTTCCCCGGAAAGTCCTCGGTCAGCATTCCGTTCACGTTGCGCATAGGCCCATCTCGATCCTCGACCAGTCGTGCCTGTACATCATACACTTTCGAAATTGAATACATTGTTCCGCATGTAAATTATTTTCCTAGTACATCTAAAAGCTTTATCATTTTTTCGACGTCTCAACCCTGCACTGCACACGATTTCGGCCTAACGACAAAGCAAAACTGAAACTAAGAGTACATGATACGTTTCACGCCGTCCATATAAAAAAATTCTCATAACCTATAGCTCGCTTTACCAATGACTCTTCGATTTCGCATTCCTTCCGCAATTTTAATTACACCTAAAAGGAGTCTCTTCTTATCTGGCAACCTTCAGGAAAGCGTCACTATACGTCATCATTCTCACGCGCTACACTGCACAGTGTTGCACACGATTCGCTTATCTGCCTAATTACCGAGAACTTTAGCCCCCCCTCCCCTGGAGACAAAGAGCATCGTTATCAGCGACAACTACATAACAATTCAGATTTCATTGAACTATTGCTAAAGTGAGCGATAACCTGTTCCATAGAGTGTAGCCCAGACCACCACTGCCACACAATCACCCGTTCCTAAGCACTCGCGTGACTTACTACGTGGCCGATAAGAGGCCATCGTGAACTTGACCATTAAACTCCCCGATATTGCTTCGTTCTATTCGTTCGAGCAAGCGTTATGACCCTATTTAAGACCTCCTTGATCTCGGATCAGCCGTACTACCCTCCTCCCCAACTGTCCCATTGCTCCCATCAATCACCACCCACTGATAGAGTGCATCTAGTGAGAGCAAGGAGAGCGAACGTGTGAGTGAGAGAAGGTGATAGAATGTGTCAAGAAAAACTACAAACAGCTGACAAGTGGCGGGAACTTCCGAATTTCAAAATTCACCCCGGCGCGCCCTCTCAGCAATTAGTCATATCCTTACGTAAAAGATGTCCATATCCAAAATAGATATGAAAATTAGCGTTATGTAAATAGGTAATTTTTTTATCAAGCGAACCTTGACTCGACCCGACTTGCGGAGCTTTTCCGTCGGAGAAGCGAACAACTGGTATGGCAGGTAGTTGAGGCAGTCATAGATGAAGAACCTGCGAAGAATGTTATTTTAATCTACCCAATAATCAATAACTGATATTTTCCAGAAACGTTCTTCGTCACCCCAAATCGTCTGATTCATACGCAGCACTTTAGCGCGAAAATATCGCCCCTTGTCGCCTGGCAAATCAATCGAGCACAGCAAATACTGGGAAGATCGAGGGGGGGGGGGTAAATAAACTAACCAGATACGCAGAATGCCGATGAACAACCGTATCCAGATGGGCGATTCGCCTTTAACCACCTGCATAATAGGGAATGTTGGGGGGGGGGGGGAATACGAGAGATACGAGATCGGGAATTAGGAGAAGAGGGGGAAAGGGTAGGGGAGAAGAGTGGAAATGAACTCGTTCTGGTGGGACGGATTTAGTGTATGTGTTGTTGGAGGGAGGGCATTGAAACACCAAATCAAGTAACATAATTATTAATAAAATAATATTTAGCAAAAATTCAACCTGCTTCAGGCGCAAGTCCTTGCTCGCGTCGTAGGCGTCCGATATTTTCCGTTCGGTCATTCCTGAAAATAAATAAATTTGAATAAATAAATAAAGACCAAAAAAGACGCAACACGACTCGCGAGCGCAATGCAGTGACCTCACACTGAATGGCCACGTGTACCAACCACAGGGAACGGAGAGGATGGGGAAAGACCGGAAGATGTGTTACGCAATAGGAATAGGAACGAGAACTACTCACGCAAGGAGGGAATGAGTCATGCAATCTCGCCTTTTCTATGATTTTGAGCATGTATTATTAAATATAAGTGTGGTTTTAGCATTTTAATAACCAAAATAAGCCTAAAAAGACGAGATTTTGCGGGTCTTCCATCCAGAGGAGATGGCGAGAATGAGTCATGGCACGCGCGCAGTTTGCTGGGACACGTCGCATAGGCGATAGCGCGCGAGACAATAGCGCGTATACCTTATCTCCAGCCCTATCAGCGCCCCGTTTCGTGAGCGTGCCCATTAATTACACGCGAATATTTATGCCATAGCCTGATAAGCATACAGTAGTGAATAAACGCAGAATTTCCCCCCCCCCACGAGCGGTGCTTCGTAAACGTCCACAGCCTCTTCGTAGTAGATCACAACTTACCCGAAACGCGCGCGAATTCAAAAAATTCAAATTATGCCGAACGCGCGCGCATGCTGCTCTCCTAAATAGCTTGGAGCGAGTCACGCGGGGACGCGTATTCTATCTGTCGGCCTGTCCTCCCCTCTCCATGTGTGTGTCTGTGTGCGGGTCACACTCTCTCGCGCGCGTTCCCTCCAGATGAAGCCCAGCACACACATACACATCTGCCATTGACTCCCCCTGCTCCTCCCTGGGTGTCTTTACAACCGTCAAGCGCAAGAAGCCAGACGCAAATTGCACAGATAATTGATTTGAACGGAGCAACAACGAAGCCAGAACAAGTAGTCAGAACCAATCTTTAGTCAGGCACGCTGGACGTGGTATGCAATGATAAAGCGATTGAGAAGAAAACGAGAAAAGAACAAACAAGAAATAAGAGGCGCGTTCAGAATCGGAAGCCAACGCACAAACTACAAAGGCATACGGTAGATTCGCGGCGAATCGCAAACTGAAATCTCGAAGACCCAAGTCGACTACCGTATGCTTTTGCGAATTTTGAAGCTTTTCTAACAAAATGGTGATGAAATTTCCGAAATATATTCATGAATAAATTACTTGGACGAATCTTTTCAAAGGCATTACACCGGAAAAAGTAGTCTAACAGCACAGCTTAGGGGAAGAGAAAAGCGAATACCGCTAATTATCTCTGCGTCTCCATCTTACGCGAGAAAACAGGTCGATTCGATCGGGGACGAGGGGTCTTCTGACCAAGGGGAGAGGAAACGAACGATTGAGGGGTCAGACAGGAACGATGCTTATCTATACATTAGTAGCACCGCCGATTAGCGATACGGCATAATAATAAGGACACACATAACGGTTCCACAACTGAACTACAGAATAGACGAAAAGTTCAGCTCATAACCAACTTCATTTAGCGCTACGCAATCATCGTAAATTCCATATTATGGGCCATATAATATAAAGATCAAAGATCAATAATTGCTCTCCGGATCGATAACATTCAGTTCCTCTACGTCGTCTTGCTGGCTCATTCGCGATTCGATCGCCACCTCTTCGTATCTGAATAGTCGGAATAGGCCTTATCTCGCTTATCAATCGGTTGACCCCCCGAGAACTGACCATAACAACAACACAGGCTGAGAATTCTTGCCCCCCATATCAGAGCAAAATACGCCGAAAGACCCCTTACCTATGCAATTCGACGTATTTGAAACGTCCTATCTTCTCTTACGAATAGTAACTCATTCTATCGTTACCCTCCCATACGCAGTCCTATCGTATGCTCTCCATACCGCATTCATGGGCTAGTGGTGTCCTAACATTTCTGCAGGCATCCTTATGTAATTAGGGTAAATCGAAAGCAGCCATCCTTACAAGTGTTTTACACTATTGGTGCAGTCACCCAGCCTAACGTCCGATCGGACAACCGCGCTCATGTATGCCATACCGTAATCCCCTCACCCTCCCCTACCGTACCTTCCCACTTGGTGGCCCTGATACGCGTCGTACTGTGCTTGCAGCACCCTTATCTGCAGTTCCTGCACCTTCAGTTGTTGGGCGAGCAGCTAAAGGATACTGTAGCAGAAGTACGGTAGCTATCAAGGTAATATAGCAATTGTTGTAGATTATGATCACCAGAACACTTCGTGGATCTTCATTTTGTGGATGAAAAGTTGAAAAAAACATGTTATAACCTGTTTCTGCATCTCGGTAACTTCCGGGTCCAGAGAGGGCATGAGTAGGATCGGAGCGAGGGGCGTCAGTTCGGGCCTTCAAAATGGTACCATTCATTTTCGATCAACTCGCAATTTTTTTTCTTTATTTCTTATAGTATTGAATTGCATATATTTACGGCCGAACTTCTGCATATATTTACGGCCGAACTTTTTGCAGAAAGAGCAAACCGGAACGAAGCGAGTGTAGACAAATTATCCTGAGCGTTTACTGGCAGAACGTTAACACTAGTGTAGATGAAATCGGGAGACAGGCGAAGAGTCGGGATAAACGCATTCCTTTCCTCTACGTCGGGCCATCCCGGTCTCCCAACTTTCGCTAGGAATGAATGTCGGGAGAGCCGAAAGTCGGGAGAAGTCTCTCCCGACTTTCGGCTCTCCTGACCATACATTCCTCTCTTGTCTTTCATTCTTCCTTCATCTTTCCTCCTTCATTCTTCTCTCAAAACTAGCCTTTCCGAAAGTCGAGAGAACGTCGGGAGAGAATCCCCCACTTCATTCTCATTCATTCCTCGGGAGTGTCGGGTCTCCCGACATCATTCTTTCAACTTCCTTATCCCGAGTCTCTCCCGTTTCCCGGACCCGACTTCATCTACGCTAGCTAACACTAGCTGCTTCAGGATGCCGTAAGCAATTAGGCTTACTGCATACCGTATACAGCAAGCTGCCCTAGCCAGCTACCGTATACCTCTGTTCCGCATCGTCGAACGGTGTAACCACGTCCTCCCCGACCAGCCCCCCGTACAATGCCTGCTTGCGCGATCCACCCTCGCCTCCGTCACCCATCGTGCCTGAATCAGGGCAAGCTTAGAAATCGAACGTGGGCAGGGTTACCGACAATTATTTCAGTTTGGGCTCTACCATAGTATAAATTATAGTTTTTCATAGCCTGCCAAGGTTTCTTGCGTAATGTGATGCCTACCGAGTCTGACAAAAAGAGGGGCCCACCACCCGACGGTCGGGTGCGTGCCCATGTATGTTAGAAATGGCGGGAAAAGTCAAATTCAAAAATCCCACTCACTCTCTGTCAGCGCGCTGGTCAACCGCATAGCCGCCCCGTGGAGCGACTGATCCGTCGTCCCTGAATAATGCCTGGCTTACGGTAGCTCCCCTATACCGTAATCGCTCAATCAATACTCTCATATTTTTCGACCCATTGACTTCAATACAACATCTGATCCTTAACGTGATTACTATAAAATAATAATAATAATAATAATAATAATAATAACAATAATAATAATAATAACAATAATAATAATAGTCAGATCAAACTTACCAATAATCTGCTTGTCCTTCCTCCTCAGTCCGTACCTCTCATACCCTCCCCCTATAGACCTTCTCTGCCCTCCCATCCGGTACGCTCCTCCCGCCCCGCCCCCTCCTCCTCCCCCCTCGGCTACCGTACTCTTCGTCAGTCGTCGCGGGAGCCGGGAGAGGTTCGGATGGGCGGGCGAGGCGACGGACGGGTCTACAGGGGTCACGTCCTCCTCGTCCCTTCAAGTTATTGCACTTTAAGCTTTTCGTTTATCCCTCCCAACTTACTGTTTTATGCTCTAATTACTCCTACATTTTTTGTTCCTTATCAAAAATAACCCAATTTATGCAGAGCTACCATACTCTTTGTTTGATTTTTTTTCGAACAAAAGATTAAGAAAGAGGTTATCGCAAACTGAAATACAGTAATCTCTTACTCCTCAATGTACTTGGCTGCCTTCATCTCGTCTCCCCTCAGGGGCTCCAGCCTGTCCGTGGGCACCGACATGTACGTCTGCTCGCGCTGCAATACCATAATTCAAATTCGAATTCCCGCTCGCCCCGAGTGGTGCGCAGGTTACCCACCGACGAGGAATGGTTGAGCACCGGTACGAGGAAGCCCGTGTGCGTGTTGGGATCGTACCGGGAACGCTTCATGTACGGCTGACGTTTGTAGAACGGCTTAAAGGGGTACTGTAGCCAAAGTAATCTAAACGATTTGTTAGACCATCGAATTATCGATTGCTTTTAACACATAACGAAATGTGGATAGTGGCTAGTACAGAATATTTGACGCTATCTCCGCCACCAACCGGGTTACTGTAGATCTTCCGGTGTTCCGGGCCGGTGCTTCGGAAGGTATATGTGGTCATCCGGGTCGTGGCTATTTGCCGGACCTGCTCCTCGTCCGCGTTGACCTGCAGGGTTACGGTAACTATATCCGAGGAGATGAATAGTTCTTCAAGCTCTAAGTGTGCTTGAAAAGCCGCAAGAATTATAAGAGCATATAAATGTACTGTTTTAAAAAAAGCCAATTACCAGCCGTATGACAAAGCTGCGTTCTCCGTTCATGCGCTGTCCCGTTATGATGATGTCCAGGTCGAAGTTCTCACCTAATAGTTGTCATTCTACAGTATACCACACGAAAGGTAGTAAACTGCGCCAAAATTTAGCATACTACTGTGCATACGTTTTCGATTACAGTTTATGAAAAGCTCCGATTACCTATGCCTTAAAGCGTAAGGATACGACGTACAGTGAATGTCGATCGGTGCCTTGATGATCTTCTTGCCCTGTGCCTTCTTCTGGTTGCAGAACTCACAACTGCAAAGGAGTGCCCAAATCTACCGAAATCTAGAGAACCTCGACGATGAACCCTGGCCCATTCACTAACCTAGCAGTTACCATACTGCATAGGATAGATAGGCGTGTAAATTAAGAGAGTGGATAAGAGAGAGCATAATTGGGAGAATTCGGACTGGCGGAATGTCGCACGAACATCGTAAACCACTCACTTGTTGACAAATGTCTTGACGTCATTCCGCACGGATCTCCAGTACAGCTTGCGCATGATTGCTGCTTGCCTGAACATTACTGATTCTCAATTTCTGGAAGATTACGGTAAATACCGTAACCCAGACCCACGTTCGTTTGAGGCCCAGATGTCCGATGAGCGAGTGTACGCGATCGATCACAGCTTTGACCTAAATCGCCCATTTTTTTCCCGATTTTCCGTTTAGCTTGAGATTTCCATAAAGACATACAAAAATGAAATACGTACCTCTCCCTTCTTCACTACGTATTTCTGCATCTCGATCGGGGTGCTGTCCGTGCCGTGGAGCAGAGTCATACGGTCGTCGCCCAGCGTGAAACGGGAACACCGCAATCTGCGATGTACTGGATTACAAAGATCCCCGTCGGAAAATCATTCCGAATATAAGGCGAGAGAGTGTGCAAAAGTGAGAGAATTTTTTGTTTGACTCATTTTGGAATCAAAGTAGCGGACGGACCGGTTTACTCCACGATAAGATGATCAGAGCGAAGAGTAACATTATTATTTGTCCGAAATGCCTCAACTCCTCAACTATTTGCAGTACACTGATTAGGCTTTCGTATTTTTTTGCAGCTGAGACCGATTAAGGTCATACTGGAAAACGGCACTATTTTCCCACTCCGGAAGGCCGAATTTTGGCCCAGTACTCCATTCATATACTGCTCCGCTCTCCCGCGGGAAGTAGGAATGAGACGAGTGACGGAACATTTTCGTCATGCAAAAATACCTCCAGTGGCAGTGTGCCGACCGGTCGACCCTCTGGTCCGCGAATTCCGGGTAGACCTCCGACCGCTTGAACTCGACGATCGCGTCGTACACGTGATGCGGCATGCCACCGTACTCGTCCTCGCCTACAGTATACCCGTAATTTCGTTGTAGGACGCAGACAATTTACATTTAAAAAACCCCGATATAATATGTAATAACTGCAGGGTAGCTACAGTAAGTTCGACTTGATATTAGCTGTGAAAAGTCTCTGAATGCCACGTCTGATTTGCATATTAGTTCAAAAAATATTATTTTAGAGGAGCTCACAGTGCGTCTCGACCTCCTCTTCCAGGTACGCATCGCCTAGCTCATCGCCGTCCACTAGCTCGCCCTTAAAGTGAAATAAATTTTCCCTAATTGTAAATATCAAATTAAATTTGCATAATTTGCATACTTTCCATGAGCTAGACATAAAGAAAGAAGGAGTGCTTACTGCAACGACGTATTCCTCCTCGACATCCTCCACTATCTCTTCTTGCGGTTCGACGTTGTCGAGAATCTCCAGCTGATCCGCCATTCTGAAAAGAGGGAATAGCTAAAACAAACATAAATATTGAACTAGGGGTTTCCTGCGAATTCGTGCGCCGCTGAAGCTTACAACTAGTCCTGCTGACGCTTCTAGCTCCGCACACGACATCTACAGTACTGGCAAGGTGGCAATAAATACAATTTTAAACTCCCGCTCACTTGAAAGGCGTCTAGCAGCTCTCCAGCTGGCGCATCGATCGCTTGCGCGCGTCGTGTGCTCTGCTCGAGATCCCGGCCCGGTTCCGGATCGAGTCCGGATCTCCGGCTCTCGGCGGGTTGACGCACTTTGCGTGCACCGTTCGCGCGCCAACCTGTCGTGTTTATGCTGTTTCAAAGCTGATTTTACACTAAATCCCGTGTTTGCCGATTTTACACTTTTCTTTCAGTAGCTGCTCTCAGATCGGGTCACCATGAGCCTCGTCTCTACAGTACACGAAAGTATGCAACTTGGGTATTTGGCAAGATTACGATGTTTTTGATGATAATTGCCTTCGGTAATTTTGAGGTCACTAATTATCGTTTTATAGGTGTGTCCTGCGACGGGTGCATGCTACCCAACTTCTCGGGAAATCGCTACAAGTGCCTGCGATGCTGGGACTTCGATTTGTGCCATCAGGTAGGACTCTTCTCTGAAATTCTGATACGTAAACTTCACGTCATAATTACGCATGTCTTTCGTTTTGCCGCATAATGACCAGGGAGATGGAGTAGCCGCAGTTGGAAAATTTTGTCATGATAAAACTGTGTGTACCCTCGTGGAGCAGAGTAGTACTCTTCAACCTTCGATCGCGGCCATTACCACGTGTTGGGGTTTCGTCTAAAACTCTTCGCTAGAGATTGACCTTTTGCCGTGAAACTCATTAGGCCAGCGCACTGGACAAAGTAATCGCTGGTTGCTAAAAGTATATGTCAAAGAGGAACTGGCGCGTGCAGATCTCGCACTGCTGCACAACATGTTCAAGCACCTTGGAGGTGACTGATGCTCATGAAAGCCGTAAACAACATTTGTTCTTACTGTAAATTCAAAAGATCGTATGTTAATGAAGCAGTGTCTCTTGTCATGGCCACTTTGCATAAGGATTAGACTAATCAATGGTTATTTGCATAGGGATTTTGGCAAAGTGCCATAGGACCTATCAGATTTTGGCAAAGTGCTATCGGACCTATCTGTTGTAGAAACAGATCAAATGGTGACGTCGCCGAATTCGAAAGCGCCTTGATTCTTTAGTGCACAGCGGGATAAAAGTGCCTTGATTCATAGCAAAAATTTCACAAAACAGCATAATTTGACAGAAAACGATAGATTTGACGGCTAAAGTGCCTGGGTTACGTCGGTTCCGGTGTACTATTGGAACTATGTGTAAAAAACGAGATTGCGACCACCACTCTTGCAAGTGTGCCAGACCAATAGTTTCTGGATAGTGATAATAGTAAATAATTATAATATGGGATTTAAGTGCTACATCAACGACCGATTCGCGGTCGACCCGCCGGAGGACCCGCAGAATCCACAGCAACAGCAACAACAGCCCCACCAACCCGATCACCCCATGCAGTGCATCCTGACCCATGCCGACTTTAGTGAGTTATTCTAGCCGAGAAGGGGCCCCTTATCGAAGCTTGCCACGAGTTATGGTTAGAGAGCGTTCAATTCGTGTCCTTTTGACGGTTATGTTTCACAATCCACTGATAATGAGTTTGCGGCTAGTTTGCCGTTGGTGTGTGACGCAGAACAGTTAGGAGCATCCGAATTAATGATGTAGTCGTGATAGACATTACAGTCGTTGGTTTGCTCTAAACGTGCTTCTAGTCGTCCGATTCCTAATACGCTTACTGTGACAATCTTGGCAAAAGAGGGGAAAATTAAAATTTAAAAAAAATTGTTCAGACCTGGTCTACGGCGACGATCCGACCAAGAACTACGAGACCTGTCGACTGGCGGTGAGTTGTTGACGGTTTCGTTTTTTTAAAGTTTTTAAGAAAAAATCTAGTGATGGCTGTGCAGGTTCTCTCGTGTCCGTACTGTGCCCAGGTGGGCTTCAACTTTACGCAGTTCTACGACCACGTCATGCGGCAGCACAACGAGCCCATGCCCTACAATGTGGTCAGCCCCCCTCTTTCTTGAATCGTTGCTTTGCAGTATTCGTGGAATCGACCCGTAATTATGGGTGGTGGTAGGCCCAAATATTGTTGAAATTTTGCTTTGGTAGCCGCGATTTTGATTTTGAAATTCTCGATTGGTGGTTTTGATAATTCAAGATTGCGTGTACGTAGGCTTTAGATTGCTTTAGAACGTGTCGGCGTGCCATCCTTATAACACATAGCTGAACATAGGAGTACCTTATGTTCAGCTTTGCACGTATTGCATGAGAGCAGTTAATTTTTGTGAAAGCCTAGAACTAACTGTGTTTCTTCTACTATGCGGGGCCCGTCACGCGCTAAATTTATGATAAATGAGTCCGACCGTCGGTTCCGCGTCCATGTATGGTCTAGAAAATGATGATCGGCTGGTGAAATAGGGAAGGATCTCATTTGAGAACTGCCCGCTCTCTACTGCATTGCCGTAAACATTCTGTAATTTTTATAAAACTTAAGTATTATATATTTAAAAAGCGTATTATATTAATAATTTTTTTTTGAGAACTGCCCGCTGTGCATCGGATCGGCGGACCTGGACACGCATCGGGTAGTGGACAACCTCAAACAGCACTGGCAGACCATGCACTTGTGAGTGGGAGGATTTGAGGGGGTACTAGTTGAATGCATACATGAGCAGGGTCTGCCGGTAACTTACTGCAGTGATCCCCTCCCATACATAGATATCGCACAATCTCTCTAAGACATTATTTTACAGTAAGCTAACCAATACTGGAAAAAATTTGCAGTAAGTCACCCAACCACGGTACCTACAACCGTGCCCACCTATGGTTGAATATCAAGCATGGACAACAGTGGTGTCCTAAAATTTAGACTGACTGCAAAAATCAAAAGCCGGCGGCAACCTTACACGAGTTTTACATAGCAACTAGCCAAATATGCTGTTGAACTTCCTGGTAGAAAGCGAGGGAGAGCAATAGATGGGCACGGTTGCAGGTACCGTGGTTGGGTGACTTACTGCAAACATTTTCATGTATTGATTAGCTCACTGCAAAATAATATAGTAGCTAAACAGTGCAATCTCTGTGTATGAGAGGACCACTGCAGTAAGCTACCGGCAGACTTTGCCCACGTATGGAGAGAGCCCGCGACGACAGAGCGCATGTCGGACTTACATTGCGATAGCGGAATGTAATTTTCGTACTGGTGCCAAGTGGCGGTCTGCGCGGTTTAATTCACGCATTAGATAGTGGAAAACAGTTGTCATAGTTTGACTCTTACTATCTAGGGTTACTGTATGTACCGTACCCCCCGGTTGCAGTAACTACGATTCATCGACGGGATCGGCCACTGCAGCCAGTGGCAGTAGGCACGGATTCGAGCAGTCGACATTACGGTAAGGGGGGAAG
>LS830579.1:136866-153125 GCA_900490955.1 Micoletzkya japonica
GGGGGGGGGGAAAACGAAAACAGTAGAAATCAGCCGCCGTAGAGGAAACGATGACATCGTCGACTTTCACTTGTTCTTTTAGTGCATTTTCGCCGCAAAAAGGTGTGGAAGCGGTTCCGACGTACTAATCTTATCTATTATTGATGGAAGGCGGGCGATGCTCACCAATAGTATAGTAGAGGGTGGTCGCTTGCAGCTGATCGACGAGCGTGGCCTGAGGCAGGGAGAGGCCCTGAGGCGGACGCTGGACCTGTACGACTTTACCCGTCTCCCACAGCTGACCAGGGATGAGAAGCAGGTCCGGGAGGAGCAGGTGGGCGTTTTTCGACGACTTTTTTTTGTCAATCATAGGATAGTATGGTTGTGTGGGGGGGGGGGGTAATATCTAAAAGGATTTGATATAGTTTTTTCTCGTTTCGGTGAACCTGATGATAAAATGTGCATAATTTAGGCGTTGTCGACGTACGCGACGAAGCTGGATGAGGAGTACGAGGCTGCGCTGAAGTCTGTGTACGATGAGGAGCTGAGGGAGGCCGAGAGGAGACGGGAGGCGAGGAGGACGTGAGTAAATAGTTGATTGCCCGGGGGGGGGGAGGGGAGGGTTGACCGTGGGCTAATAAGTTAAAAGTTTAACCTTAAAAGGTCAGTTAATATAGGATGAAGCCTGTCAGTATAGAATTTGAGCGGCTTTAGGGTGCCTACGGACGGGGTTTCTAGACAAATAAGGGGCTCTGCCCGTCGGCTCTTCGTCCATGTATGAAAGAAGCATGCGCTCTAGGTTCGCTGTCAATTGATCGTGAAGCACAACCGTCATAGGGTTCGGGTAACGGAATTGTTTTATTCCGACGAAAGTAGAATATTGACTTTGCAGTGGCGAGAACGCGTCCGCGAAGCAGGTGGACAAGCTGACCCGGTGAGTACTCACTTTGGACTACCGTAACCTGCAGGTTACTGACCTATGAGACCTTTGTACTTACCGTAATGTATGGGTTGTGAAACGGAAACGTTTGCTACTACCGTAGTTTATATAATATATAAGCAACAAAAATTATACTAACCGTAGTTCTCATCCGTCCCCCCTTTCAGCTACATGGCCGATCTGGCAGTGGTCCGTCTGAATCCCCTCGCTTCGTCAGACGACCTGCCCCCCGGAGCGCCCCGCACCGCCGCCGACATCTTCCCCGATATCACCTCGGGACTCTCCGCCTCCTCCTCCTCAACTACCGTACCCCCGTCCGATATCCAATCGGGACCATCCTCGACTTCTACCGTACCCCCACCCGAGGAGTCGGATAGCTGAGCTACCATAATCCCGTTAAAAGTTCTATGGACCCCCAGTTAATGCTAACCATACTTGCCCTCGTACCCAAAACTAGGCAAGAATAGCTGTCAACTAGGCAAGAGCTGTAGTCTGATCTTTGATCTTTGGTCTGAGTATAGTTATCGGTGGTGCGTTGTTCTTATGCATGATGGGCCTGCAGATCACCCGTAACGTGTGCACTTTATGCATATGCTGTTGTAGTACAGTAGTAATTGTTAGACCCCCCCCCCATTTCAATATCTTCAACATTTTCAAGGCGTTTTTTTCCTGTTTTTTCCCTGGACAAAAAGAAACAACTTGAAATCTATTGGTTGCTGTGGCTCTTCCAGTTTATCTATACTTTGAGTTTTTTTTCTGGGTCCATCCGTAACGGTGATTCGCTTAGTAGATGTAATAATATAATGTGCAAAATGAGAAGAATTAATGAATTATACTTCGCTTCCTCGTGGACAAAGTTATCGCATATTCTAAACGTGAAATGAATTTTCGACAGATGAATTTGATTGTGTTCTCGGTTGGAGTGACGACATCGATAAGGCTATCAATTACACATTATTATTCGTTGCTTTCATGGAAGACTTGTAATCAGACGAGACTGGATGATTGGATTAAAATAAAGTGGCCATTATTGCGAGATCGTGTTATAGTAATAATATTTTATCATACCATTGAAATAAGTAGTGAATACAGAAATAGAGGATAACCAAATAAAGTAGAATGGAATGATTTTACCAATGAGTGTCATTGCCTGATATTAACATTGCCTTGCTATTTAAAGGGACACGGAAGTGATTTTCAAGTGAAGCTTATATGAAAGTTTTTGTCGTAATTAGTATAAAACCAAAAGGAAAAATAATAAAAATTAATAGTATTCGAGAAATGATTTTTTGAAATTTCGTCCAACGACGACGTTACTGTGTTTAGCGAAAGGAATTAAGCCAAAAGCGACATTCTTCTCAACGACGGAAGCCCGGAACGAAAAAATAAACACGCGATTTTCGAGTTTTTTCCTCGATTTTTTATTGTCACTATGGTTTTTCGCACATTTTGAAACCTTAGAAGAATTTTCATCGAATTTTAAAACTTTTGGTTAGAGGCTGCTTCCTCCCTTTAAGTGTGGATAAATCAATCAATCAATCAATCAATCAATGAGACACTATAGAGGTTGGGCAAAAAATTTTTGGAACTTGGATGACTTGGTTAAGTAAGGGCACAAACGAAGCGGATGTCCTCTAGATCTCATGTTTTGACTGAACAAGAATACATCTCGAGAGTTGATATCTATAAAGCCGTGAATGATTTTGAAGGTGGATTGAAGGTCATTATAGTGGAATAAAAAGATACGTCAGTAGACCATTCCGAATATCAAGAGAGAGTGTGCAAAAATGGGAGAATTAGACTCATTTTGGAACAAAAGCAGCTGACGGACCGGTTTATTCCACTATAATATGTCTACGATGAGAGAGGGTGCCTAGATTAAGGAAAGAGAGTCGTTCTTCGTACGAGGCATACGGTAGTCCACAGCGAGCAAAGACAAGCCGGGTGAACCTTCGTTGGACTGCCTCAGGTAACGCTATCTGAGTGGAAGAATTAGGGCTCCATATTTCCGAGCAGTACTCGAGGATGGGACGAACGTAGGTAGTAAAGAGACGAGAATAGAGAGAGGGACTACGAGAACAGAATGACCTATGGATGAATGGAAGATGATTTGGCTACGATATTAGAGATGTGTTGAGAGAAATCGAGAGTGTTGGAATCATGAACACCGAGATCCTTAATGTCAGTGACAACAGGAACAGTGGAATTATTGAGATGGAAGGATACATGAGGATGTTTGTGACCCAAGTACATAACAACAGTCTTCGATGCACAGCATTCCAAGCGTCATAATAGCGAATAGCGGTTTTCGCGCATAGGATCCGATCCTATAGGCGAACCAGTGAACGAAAAATTAAGAATTTAAAAATATAAGCTCGCCACTATGAATTCAACAAGTTCTGAAAATTTGGTGTTGATTGGTTTATCCACTCTTGAGAAAATTCAAAAATAGCGGTCATTTCGCTATTAGGCGCATTCTTCACCGGGCGGAATGCTGTGGATGAGGAGACAGTGAGGCCGTTGAGAGTGGACCAGCTAGCTAGTGTATCTAGTGCAGATTGGAGTAAGTTAACGTTTAACGTCGTTTATTGTGTACATTACAAGATCGTCAGCATACATGCGACAATGGACATTAGCAGGGAGAAGGGAAGGGAAAACGGAGATATAAATAGTGAAGAGAAGAGGGCCGAGACAAGTACCTTGAGGGACACCACCGATAACAGGGCAAGGAGGGGAAAGAGAGGAACCGACAAGAACAGACTGACTACGGTTTAGCTGCAGGTTCATATTGATAATAGTATTTTCTGCAGAGATTCTGCAGAGGTTCATATTGATAAAAGTATTTTCTGCAGAGAGTTACATGCATCATAATCATCGTCTGTAAATTTGTTCATTTCTTCTTCATCAGTGCATCAATTCACGTTGAACGGTGAGATATACTCTCACAAAAATTGAATTTTTTCTGGGATTGATATTCATCCCATCCGTGAAGGCCTCTCAATTACTCCCTCTCAAAATGCCTCTTCACAGCAAAAGTCTCTTTATCTTCCTCCCTTTTCGCCGTTACCATTCATTCTAATTTATCTCAAAGCCTTTCCGTTCCCGCCCCTCTCATTCCACGTCCGTCCTTTCGTCTCATCTGGTCGGGCCAGTGCACTGCTCTCAACGTGCGTTTATCTATTTCACTCTCTCGCCATTTTTTCTAAAATATCACAATCTGATATTAGGGTAACTACAGCAACGTTGTTATATTTTGCAGCAGAAAATTACCGTATTCCCAATAGAAAAAATAGCGATTATTGAACCGTGAAGATTCCACTACGTTCCGCCAGTCCGAATTATGCCCAATTGCGACTGTGTCTGCGTCTCTCCAATTCCCATGCTCTCTCACCTCCCCTCTCTCCTTTGTAAACGTGATCTACCCTTTACAGCGGAACGTAGTGGATTCATTATTCCAAGCGCCAAAAAGTTTGACATATTTCCGTTTCGAGTTTTCTCAATTCCTACCTATGACGCTCTCCTCTCCTCACAGTGTTCTAAATGTTAAGCGAACGAGCCAGAATGCATAGGCTACGGAGTTTTCTGTGCGAGAGTTCCTACCGAAATCAGGGTTATTTTTCGTCATCTCGTTCGCCTAACATTTTCACTGTTGTCAGAACACAGTGTCCTTTGAGAAAAAGTTGCAACTAACGAATGTCTTTTCTCAAAAATTGCTTGCTGAGCTTACGACCAACTGATAAAAATATTATTTCCGGCGAGTGGTTCTCACAAGCCGTTAATTGTTCATTATTAGCGCAGATTCCGGGGCCTTTCAAATTGATCTATTCAACTTCTAGTATGTACTAGGGGAAACTCTATGTGGTACTGATCACAAAAACCTATCCATGTTCCTGATATAGTCTAGAAAATCGGAACGTATAATTCGTGATTCCGCCGCTACGGTGTTTAGCGAATTTTTCGCGCTTTGAAACGGTGCCATTTTATTCCAAGAAAAGATATCAGGATAATGGATATATTTTTGAGATCAGTAACACCTAAACTTTCTCATGATACGTACTAGAAGTTGATTAGATCAATATGACAGGCACCGGAATCAGCTCTACAACCGGAACGATTATACCCTCCCTTTTTCTCTACTATATTTTGTCTTAGAATGAAATGGTATCGCTTCAAAGCGTGAAAAATTCGATAAACACCGTAGCGGCGGAATCGCGATTTATACGTTCCGGTAGACTCTGGACGTGGAATCGACGACCACGACCACATTGGGGCGGAATCCCAGCCTGAGGGCTAGCCTCCGGGGAAGGTCGAGGAAAGCCCGCCGAATGCTCGCGACGAAGTAGACGGTAACGAAGGCATTGACCGTCCCGTGGACGTTGATCAAACTCTGGCCGACTGCGCTCACGTCTGACAATGAGAGGAGCTGCACAGTTTTCAGTTCAGTTTTACACCTTTGTCAGGACTATCAGTGGATTGGGATCCAAAGGAGGCGGCTGGCAAACCAAGAACATTAATCGCATTATTAGACCGAGAGATTGAGCCATGACTTGAAAGATCTAGGAGAGTCAGGCATAAACGCGCAAATTGTGCTTGGTTTTCAACCTCTACTTCACATACTTCTCAATATATAGAGTCTGTTGCGGATCTCGTTTTCCCTTTCATAGAAGATCAGATATGTAAGAAGACGAATGACCTCGGGGAGCAGAAAGCATGTGAATGGAGCGAGTACCTGCTGTAGAATTAATTAATGAAATTTAATAATTAATTTTCAAAATTAGTTATGTGTAAATACTGTGCACACAATTTCTTGCATTTAATGCTGTCAGCCTTCGAAGAGAATTCACTTAAATTCATTGACATTCTCTACATCACAATGTTCTGACAGCAGTGTAAATGTTAAGCGAACGAGATGTCGAAAATTAACCCTGATTTCGGAAGGAACTCTCCACGGAAAACATTTACCCCATACATTTTGGCTCGTTCGCTTGACATTTAAAACGTTGTGACATGCCGTACCTACCTGCATTACCAAGAAAATTAGCGCGGTCTTCTGTCTCCTGAAAAATTACTTTGTTGACGCAAACTCTATAAGAAAATGAAGAACAGTTATTTTATATTAAACACCTCTTAGCTGCCTCAAATTTGCTGTGAATCCTTGAGATCTCGCGGAAACTTGAGACTATAAACGTGATCATAACAGCTCCGAGACTCAGCCAAAGGACCATCGTGACTGAAAAAAACATCTAAATGTTGCTACTTTTCCGAAAATTGTCAATTATCGCACTTACTTTCCAAAATTTTCAATGCATGCGCGTTGAGACTGTATACTACGCTGTTCTGCTTTCGTCGCAACCAGGCTAGGTCTTCGGGAATCTCCTGCAAGAGCACTTTTCTAAGACCGTGCAAGTTGGAAAAGTTTAAAGTTAGCCCATATTTTTATTACTGACGAAAACGTTGCGTCAGCAACCTCATTCCTAGGCACTTCTTCTCTTTCGTCGGAAGTAGGAACGAGACGATTGACGGAACTTTTTTCCATACTTTTCCTGTTTTCATGAGAGGATAGATGGCTTCGTGGATGAGGGCGGCCCCGAGCAGGACCCCTGTCTCGAAGAGGAGGTAGACCAGCCACAGCTGCCCGTCCGTCATTCCTCGCTGACGGATAGCGTATATGCTCTGCAGAAGCGGACGCAGTAGGCTGTTAAGTGGACGCTTCCAGTCGGGTCTTTTTGTTGTCCATGGTTCATACATCATTCACAGCCGCGACGCGTCTCGCCACCAAAAGCAGCGAAACATACTGGTCAAAAAGACCGGAATGTAATGCTTTACTGTTCACGCAGGCTTGGAAAGGAAAGCAATAAAACGGCGACTTCCTTTCATTCTTCACCTACGCCGTGAAGAGAAAGTGAAAGGAAGTCGTCGTTTATAACGCACAGCATTCCAAGCGTCATAATAGCGAATTGCGGTTTTCGCGCATTGGATCCGCTCCTGTACGCGAACCAGCCGTCGAATCTCTATGAATTTAAAAACTTAAGTTCACCTCTACGAGTTCAACAAGATTCAAAAATTTGTTGTAAATTGGTTCATTCACTCTTGAGAAAATTCAAAAATAGTGGTCAATTCGCTATTAGACCCATTTTTCACCGGGCGGAATGCTGTGAGCGCTTCTTAATCGATTGTCGCTTGGAACGAATGTGATGGGGGTCTGAGGGAACTTTAATGCACTCAAAATCATCTGGCTTCTCAACTTTATATCGAAGAACGATCGCAGTCCAGTAGAAGTTGACGATGACGTAGGTAGCACATGCATACAATGGCTGAAATGGCAGAAGTAATTGTTCTGAAATGTGACCACACTAATTTGTAAGCGTAGCTGAATATGAAAGTGTGCAGAAGAGAGTCAAAGTCGTTTGGCGCCCTGGGGAATTGGATAACTTATCTACAGTGCCAAACGACCTTCTTCAACGCATTATGCTGGGATTAGGCGTGTTTTCAGGTCATTTAAAAACTTAAAAGGGAGCTGGTCCACGAGCTACTTTCCCTATTCACTCTTTAGCCGTTCCCAGATCCCAGCACACAGCCGGACGGGACCCACAATTTGGCACGGTGCCAAACCACGAAATTCAGGAAATATAGAACTTCGCTGTGAAGCTTTTGACCGGAAACAAAGTGGAGCCTTACGCCCTAATGCACCTCCTACCATTCATTGATTTCTAACCGCATTTGAAATAATTGTTCAATTTCATTTTGTGATCGAGTGAGGTTAGTCTATTGTGGTCGTCCGGCAGCACATTATCCTGATCGCGCATCCATTCCACCTATCTTGCGCCGTTTCATACGGTATTCTCTTACAATTAGTACTGAATGTGCCATGTACCAGCTGTTATTCTACTAAATATTATTGACGAAAAAGTTCCGTCAGTAAACTCATTCCTACTTCGCCTGGACTCTCTTCATACCGCTCCGCTCTCTCGTCGGAAGAGGAATGAGGCGACGGACGGAACATTTTCGTCAACCATATCTACAGCTATTATTGGAGGAAAACGAACGTTGGGAAATCTTTGCAGCGCATTTCGCTAAACTCTTTTGGCAAAATGCCAGCTTAGGCTAATCTCCGGCTCCGGCTGAAGTTTTATGGTGGTTAGCGGAAAGAACTGTGCAGCTCTCTCAACATTCACTTTTCTTTAATAATATTCGCCATGCGTCAATTCGGACAACTTAGCTTCCTGAGTTATTCACATTGTTCTCGTCATCTTTAAAAGAAGGAAAAGATTCAAAGCTGCACATCAGGGTGGGAAAAGTTCGAGGTGGGGTTAACTTTTTCCCATCGGCTGTGAACCTCATATTGCTCCATTCTTTCAAGGAATGTCTCTTATGTATGCTTACATAGAGCACATCGCTGCTCAAGCCGAACACGTATCCAATTGTGTAGAAACCGCCATCCGCTACGAGCAGGACGGGCATTGTCACTGAGTAGACCGCGTCCATCGCCGCTGACAGACCCTGCGAGTCAACCAGTACATTTATGCGCTGAACAGGCGTGCTCAACGCGGATAGATTGGATAGATGTCTTCTGCAGAATTGCACGTAGTACCTGTTGAAGGAGAATTAACAGGCGAAACTTGTCCAACTTCTCCTCTGCCGTGACAATGGCAGCGAGGATCCAGATGTTGATAAGGGTGAAGATGGAACCTGAGCTGATTCTGCGTGTCCTCGTAGGTACCATCTTCTTACTTAACTAGAAATAAACTAGAACGAATATAGTATATACAAAAATATCTACGCCAACTTTTAGCGCCAACTGACCGCTTATTGAGAGATAGACAAAGATGATCATTTCAGCCGCAGGAGATACGAGTGGAATGATCGTCGCATTCATCTGAACAAAACAAGAGCATTATATTATTTCAAGGGAATTATTCCGATTACGTGTTCCAGTGTAACATGATTCAAAGTGTACAGCATGCATTATGCAGAGGATCAAAGGCTTTGATGCTAACATATATTGTGCGATGTGCAACATGTATGGTGCGCGTTCCCCTCACCTGTTCCATGTCTATACGACCTCGAATACTCGGCGGAAGACCTCGTGTCAGCCGCGTTGGAGGTTCAATTTCGGAACAGGAAAAGTAAGCCAATTTATGATTTTGCTTCTAAGCCTTAGCTCGAACACATGTGTATATATGAATCTCAAATTTGATGATGCAATCGTAGAATGCGCTTATCATCTTCCAGCCTTCGGCTATTTAAATAGGCATGCATGAATTAAATCTGCGAGAGTATTCATTGTCTTCGCTTCGAAGGACGAACTGAAATATTTTTTGAGCACTCGGAGTAATGACATGCCTGGCGCATATAGGTATAATATATCCTCCAAAAACAACGAGAGGAGTCTTTGCACAGCTTTTTCCACGCAAAGGCGAAGTTTCCTGTTACAGTTTCACACCGTTTATCTGGGCTAACAGTGGAGGTATTCCAAAGAAGGGAGACTTTATAGATAGGAGAGGTCGGGAACTTCAAATCTTCGTCATAAACTCACTCAGCACGAGGTGTCCATGATACTGAGTATCCTCGCGATCGTGGTTTGGCGCTTGTTCTTACGTGTCCCAAGTCTTCAGGGGGGGGACGATCCGTTCTCTTGTCCGAGATTGAAATTGAGAGAGAACGGAGAGAGCCGGCCTCGCGCGACGAATATAGAGAGGGAGTGTCCGAGTATAAAGTTTCGAGTACGAAGGGCTATAAGACTATGAGGAACTATGAGACTTAAGGGGCCCCTCTGAGCACTTTTTAACCCCTTGGTTTCTTTCTTTCACCTGAAAGAGCACTGTCGAAAATCTACAATCCTATATTTGCATCTTTCCCCGCCATCGCCTGTCTAAATGAGGCGAGAAATTGTATGCAAAGTTACATTGCTCTTCAGGGACCGCGCGAATGGGAATGTAATTTTACTAATACTGTAGCGCGCGAGCGGTCTGATTCGTAGTCATCGCTTATTGAAAGAATGGAGACATACGCTTTCCGATAAGGACAACAATGAAGGAATGTTAAAAATATGCTCTTGAAGGATAGCAATGTGCTCAGAGGGGCCCTTTAAGCCTCTAAGAGTTAAGGTAACGTAAAATCACTCAATCCGACTTAGCATTATCATTTTCTCCATGATAATTCCCTCGTCTATCAGCTGCGCGATAAATCTCAGCGAACGTTGAAAGGTCGGCGCTAATTGGGGAAGTGGTTGTAAATTCTCCCATTCCCTCCACACAAGGACCAGAATTCGCCGTTATTTCCGAAACCCTCTTCTCCTTTTGTCCGGTCTCCGAGCAAAATACGCGAAAGATCGGGGTGATCGGTCACAGGAGGAGGAGAAAGAATGCGATCTGGAGAGTAAAAGAGGCACCCGCGGAGACCCTCCTTTCACTCACTTATCCCATGCCTAGAATAGAATAGATTCATGCGACTTCACAAGGAAATGCAGTATGCGCTCGCGCTGTCGGCGATGTTTCAAATGTTGATGAACTTTGGGAGAGGAGAGGAGACGTAAAACAGGCAATATCCTTAGAGGTTTCGTGACTCATTGTCTCGACACAGTGTTCTAAATGTTAAGCGAACGAACCAAAAGGTTTAGGATACGGTGTTTTCCGCGCGAGAGTTCCTACCGAAATCAGGGTTATTTTTCGGCATCTCGTTCGCTTAACATTTTGACTGTTGTCAGAACACTGTGTCGACTAGAGGAGAGAAGGAAGGGTTGAGCGGTTATTATGGACGGTTATTGTGTTATGTAGGGGTTTTAAGTGAGGCGCACCATGATATTCTGCGCAGGTTCTAATAGAGCAGTCATATGATACAAGGGTTTCACATTCGTTGATTAGTTTACATTCCCAACCTTACACGGGAGGTGTTTTTAGACACCGTGACCGATCGGGACGGGAGCGGTACGGATCGAAAGCTGAATCCGAATCTGAGGTCAAATTTTACCAAACGTTATCCTCGTTGACTCCAGACAGGTCCGGTTCGGCCGCATATATCATTCTTCGTATAGATATGGGTGAAAGTGGAGACCATCTCCCTGTCTGGCGCGATGGTTAAGTGGTAAAATGACGTTCGGGCACCGCTATTTCTTTCTTTTTTTGTCAAAATAAAGCAATGAGACAAATTACAGCACTCAAAATATATATCCCATATACGTAGAACGCTTCATGCGGGCTAATCGGACCGGATTGGAGTCAACGAAGATAACGTTTGGCCAAATTTGACTTGAGATTCGGTTTCAGACCAAGAAGAAAGTGCACAGAGGCCAAGATGGACTAGGAACAGTGATTCACAGTTACATAGCTTAAATTACCCCTCTGAGTACTCCATAGCCGGGTGCACTTCAACAACACATAATTAATAGAAAGTGGAGCCTGAGGAGGGATGGGGTAATTTGGGGGAAGTACTGGAGGAAGACTGAAGAAAAGAGGAAGAAATACTATTCACCATGGGATTGGATAGGGCGAGTGATTTATGGAGATTTGGGGATAAAATTAGTGGGAAAAGTAGGAACGCTGTCTGTTCATACCTAGCTTATTATGCTTTTTCCCCAGGAATCGTGCGAGCAGTAACATGACTTCCGATGATAACAGCTTGAGCAGGAATGGAATTTCCCAATCTCGCTTGATCGCGATCGAAATTAAAATCAAATCATGTGAAACGATTAAACTTTTGACATCTAATTTTGACAGAAATTTGATTTTCTTTTGCTTTTAATTTCGAAAACATGTATCAAAGTTCCTCTCCTATCTAAATCCTTTGGTCCCCATTCTTTTGATATTCCTGATATAGGTGTAAATCTGGAAGTGTGAATTCTCTTACCTAAGCCTTATCGCTCATACCATCTGAAGAACGAAGATAATGCAGCTCAACTACTTCATAAAACATCATTTATTCACCTTGCGAGAGCCCTACAACCGATCCTGGTGTAAGCTTTATTCACTTACAGAAAATTAAAGTCAGCAATGAACTTGCGTACCACAGTAACCAATTAGCTCGCAAATACTTTTCAAGTTCTTGCGTAAGTTAGAAGTGCGGAAAACCGTGCGCTTTCTGTCTTCGACGTAGTGGTTCGAGTTATCTCCAATCAACATTTTGCTCCGGTCACATCTCAGACTTTCCAGTCTACCTCCACTACCCTGAAAAGTAAATAAAACGGAAGATATGTAATCAAAAAGTAAATAATGAACATGCTCAAACAATACGGTCTCACGATATTCGTCGTTTCCTTGCTTGTAAGAAGGCCCTTGGAATGCGTTGTATTCTCCTTATTTATGTTACCTTACAATATTAGTTCCACCAATATATAGATACTTCTACGTTTTTTGATTCGCTTCAGTAAAATATATATGCAGCACACCAATAGATATCCCGGGTAGTCCTTCTGCACTGTTCCCGTCAAGTATCGAAGATTGCTGTGTAGCTTCGCTTCAACGCTTTTTCATGCACAGTTTGACAACTTTCGATCAAAAGGTCAATGAACTAGGGACAAGTAAGTATCTAAAACAGTGGTTCATAAAACATTGTCTCACATTCTTCCTTATTGTGCTCGAACAATTCCGAAACCAGAGCTGGTTACGGGGCTTTGTAGTACTTGGTCCGATTTACCCGGCAGACATATTGGCAGAAGATAGCCTTTTCTCGTTGCAAACTAATTCAGACGTATCCTGAGCGATGATAATCTGCGCTTACTTGGATAATACCTTCGAATTCGAGTATTCCAATGTCAAAAAAATCTGTGTAGCGAATTCGTGTTTCGCACAACAATCAATGCATTTATTATTTCTTGCTAACACCATTCACAAACGCAAAGCGTCTTGTCGCCAAAGATCGTGACACATTATAATGAAAGCATTGTGTTGGTAATATAAAGCATCTAGGATACGGATCAAATTTTCAGTTAAGTTTTGCCTGCTGCCTCTGCGGGCAGGCGTATGAAACATAACCATAAAGGCAGTTTCCAACTCATTACCAACACAATGCAGCGACCGCTTGCCCTCATATTGTCCTGTTGGCATTGCGGATCCATGACCTCGGCACTGACCGTATTGCACTGGCCGAAGTTTTCATGCTTAGCAGATGGTCAACATCAATTGGGAGATGATGAGCTACGACAAAACATCACGAAATACTCATAACAGGTTGTTTCCGTTGTGGGTTCTTTCCAAACATCATCGCATGGGCTAATCAGCGATATGACTAAAATCCCCAGATCAAAAGCGATTTTCTGTGGCTCATGGACAGTGCATCCATCTAATTGAGATATTTCTCACTTGGATATGCCACTTCTAGCGTAGCTGCCCAGGGAAATTGGCCGAACTCTGCGATCTGTCCGGAATCGATCGCAAGCCTTGGCCCAACTCAAGAATGAGCCGTCGTGAAGTGGAGCTTATCGACAGTACCTTTTCCGCAAATCTTCTTGGCGTCCTCTATCTCAGCATCGCTGAGTTTTACGAAATCCATGAATTTAGCTAATTGTAAGCTGTTACGAATGTGGAAGAGTACATATCTTACGATATATAAAGCTGGTGCTGCCCGTGCTAGCGAGAGCGGATACTACAAGAATTATCAGATCCATGAATGAAGAAACAGAGACGTAAAGTGAAGATAGTTAGTTGAATTACAATGGGAAGCTTCCCAGACAGCGCATCCAACATTTGGGTGTGAAAGAAATTATTTGTTTAAACTTTCTCATTCTTCCTGGGGTTTCGAGCATATTTACCTATATACATGGCAAAAATACCATTGCCGAAGATAGGTTTCATTTGTTGTATTCCGGCAAAAATACCATTGCCGAAGATAGGTTTCATTTGTTATATTCCCCCGGGTGGTGGGATTTCTTTTCCGAAAGTCTTTTTGAAACCTCACTGAACACGCCACATCATAAATAGCTATCTATGTCCGACCGCTGTGATATCTCACTTCACATATGAGTAAATGAACTCCTTGTATGACAGGAGACTAGTTTCCATATCACTTCATTATCAACTTTGCAAGCTATACAAACGGTCGGTCGGCAACAAGAAATTTAAGTCATGAAAACTTGACATTGTACGATTTATAACCGTACGAAGCACTCGTTGTCGTACATGAACCTCTCCTTACTGACACTCGATCCTCCTCTGTTCCGGTCACTCGCTTCAGCTTCCCGTGAGAACTCGAGGAACACCTGCCAGATTTTGCATAGTAGAATAAACGGAAAGCCACCACTTCATGAAATCGGTCATTTTATCAGCCCCTGTATGTACCTAGATAGATCAAGGTCGCTGAAATGACCGATTTGCTGAAACAGTGGGTTCCCGGATAAACTGATCCGTCTGTTGCTTTGTTTCCAAAATACGTCTAATGATCTATTGGCGTGTGTTGCAATTCGCTATATCTACTCACCGACGATGTTTTGGCGTCATCAAAGCCGAGTAAAGGTCAACTTTCGCTAATATGCTTCGTATTCCCTCCCAAATGTCCCACCTGTTCCAAAGTCGTCTGACTGAGCGTGTAGTCCTCCCACTGAAGCTCCCTGGACAGCATCTCAGTCTTCTCGAAGAGGCCGGACCACGTCTCGCTGGCAGTGCGGGGAATCTCGAAGTTGAGCTGGATCAGGTGATGCTCCTGTAAGCAATTACCTTAGACAAAACTATAATAGGCTAATAAGCCAAGGTAAATGTTCCAGCTAACGTTTATGCGTGCACGCTTTAGAGGCTCTGCCTGATCTTTCTTATTCTATGATGTATCGTGTAATAAAAACATACGCCAGTAAATCATACCGAATATCAGGCGAGAGAGTGTGTACAAGTGAGAGAATTAGACTCATTTTGGAATCAAAGTAGCGGACGGACCGGTTTAATACACTATACCTAACCTTGAGCTTGGCTCGCGGGAACGTCGTGAGGGTCCGCCTCTTGACCCGCTCCGGATCTCCATGCTCAGCTATCCGAACCAGCAGCGTATAGCCGGTGCCGTATCTACTCTAAAATAGGTTTCCCATATTTTTCCGAATTAGCATGAACAAATAAGACAGTAAATATTTGATGAAACGCCCGTCATCTAGTCCGGTGTTGCATAGATCGATTTATGAAGTTCTCATCAAGCAATCTCACATGATCCATCAACGTTAAAAGGGAAAAAGATTTGTCACATATCATCCGGAGTAGAAATCAGTGTAATATTCTATCTTCTGAGAAGCCTATCTTCTAATATGGACCTACCTTGATATGCTGTATGCTGCCGTGACAGCGAAACTGCCCTCGGGCCATTATGGCCAGCCGACTGCACAGGGCCTCGCACTCGTCCATCGAATGAGACGTCAGCACGATGGCACAGCCCGCCTGGCGAACCTGAGAAGGAATGCTTCTTATCTGTATATTCAAATTCCAGATTTAAACTTACAACTTCCAGATTTAAACTTGTTAATTCGAAGCCCTTTCCAAACATTTTTCGAGATGTCTTAGATTCTAATATCTTCCTTGAAATGAATAGTCGAAATTCGAAGATGAATACAACTGTACCATGGTTTGACCAATGCTTTCCTGCACTTATGGAGAGTATCTTTTAGTTATTGTACTCGGGCTTCTATCATAGAGCAGGTATAGCTTTGCCCACCTTGTCCAGTATGTCCCAGATCGTGCGTTTCGCCCTCGGATCGACGCCCGTTGTGGGCTCGTCCAACAGCAGGACCTTGGGCATTCCTGAATGAGCTCATAATTATCAGTAAATTATCATAAAAATCACTGAATTAACAAAAGAACGCTGGATTAACAAAAGCCACGCTGCTTATATTCTCCCTCTCTGTCCTCGTCGCGGGTGGTCGGGGCTCACTTCATTCTTTCTCAATCAAGCGCGCCCCTTTTAAATAATCTCGGACGGTGGGCGAATCGTTCCTCCCTGAAGAGGCGCACGGGAGAACTAGCGCCAAACCAGGATCACGAGGATACTCAAGATGATGGACACCGCGGGCTGAGTGAGTATTTGACGAAGATTTGAAGTCCCCGACCACTCCTATCTATCAAGTCTCCCTCCTTTGGAATCTCTCCACTGTTAGCAACAGATAAATGGTGCACAAGTGAAACTGAAACTCTGCTTATATTCATAATCATGCTTGATTTTGGCTATCGTGACGAAATATATATATATATATATATATATATATATATATATATATATATATATATATATATAACCAAAAACGAAATATATACCATACGGCTTTTTCATATTTTTCGTATTCGGTACTGTGTCTCGACGTGCTTTACACTGACAACGGTAGCTTATTTTCACTACATTACAGCCTCTATTGATCATTTTATAATATGAGAAAGAG
>LS830579.1:153853-170267 GCA_900490955.1 Micoletzkya japonica
ATATATATATATATATATATATATATATATATATATATATATATATATATATATATAACCAAAAACGAAATATATACCATACGGCTTTTTCATATTTTTCGTATTCGGTACTGTGTCTCGACGTGCTTTACACTGACAACGGTAGCTTATTTTCACTACATTACAGCCTCTATTGATCATTTTATAATATGAGAAAGAGGAAATAAAGAGATTCGACTTGAAAAAAATAACCAATGAGTGCCAATCCCAGCGAGAGTCTCCGCTTGTTCCCGCCCGAATACGACTCGATCCTCCGCTTTGCGTACTGTCCGATGCCAATCGCCTCGACGACTCCCCACACGACCTGGAAGATTACGGCATTATTGACGAAATATTTCCACCAGTAACCACATTCCCTACTTGATGACGGCAACTGACGGAGTATTTTCGTCAACCATAGAAGAGTGGACCGAAATTGCATAAATTTCGAAAAATGGAAGATTTACCAACTTTATGAATTTCGTGGCGATCGATTCCTCGTATGCGTCCCATAAGAAGCAGTGCGTCCTCGCCCGTCAGTTCCTCAAAATATTCGAGATCACGGATTTCGAGAAAGCAGTACCTCCATAACGGCATCAAACTGTGGACAGTATCCAACGTTCTCGCCCGCCTGAACCATAGTTTTTTTAGTTTAGCCATTATTTCCTGACTGTAGTTCGCGTCTTGTTTTCCGATCATTGTGCGGGGTAAGTTTTAGCACAGTGTTCTAAAAGTTAAGCGAGCGAGCCAAAATGCTTAGGATACGGTGTTTTCCGTGCGAGAGTTCCTATCGATATCAGGGTTATTTTTCGGCATCTCGTTCACTTAACATTTTGACTGTTGTCAGAACACTGTGTTAGGCTCTTTAAAGCGGCATATGGGTTGAGGAAAACGTTCAACTATCATCATTCCTATCACCGGCGACAGTGCGAAGCCGTATGAAAGGTGCTGAGATGATCGAGCTTACTGACGGAACATCTCCGTCTACAGCTCCAATACCTTCCTCCAGTCGTCGACCACACTGCTCCCCTCGACGAAGGCGTCTCCGGCCGAGACGGGACACTCGCCCGTCAGCATGCGAAAGGTCGACGTCTTGCCCGCCCCGTTCACTCCTGCAATTCACGCGTATCCCATGCATTTTGCGATATTCAGTAATTCTATGGTATTTTGTGATTCTGCCTATAAATGAGGGTTGTTTCTCTGAGTTTGTTATACCTGGTAAAGTATTCTTACCAAGGAATCCGAAGCAGTCGCCAACGCCCACGTGAAAGCTCACGCCGCGCACCGCCTCCAGCTTGCCGAACCTGTAACAATTCAAGCGTATTCCCAGGACTTCCTAACTACTTCCTTAGAAAGTAGCTTCTCATCGCTATTGAATAGCACAGACAAGAGCAATAGCAGATACGGACCTAGTATGATCTAGTGTTCGTCATGGGATGTCTTGCCTACCCTACCGTTTCCTCAGGTTCTTGACTACGACGAGGGCCTTGTTCCGGTCCATCCTGAGTACTGCCTCCCTCTCCTCCACCACATCGCTGTCCTCGATGCTGTCCTTCGTATTCTCCTCTTTTCCCTCCTTTCCCTTCCTTCGCCCGCCCATCATAGCCCTAACTCGCTCCAAGTAGCCCGTTTCGATGGCGATCAGCAGAAACCAGTAGAGAAAGCCCTGCAATATCAGTGCTACTTCAAGCTACTTTGACGAATGCACAATACTTCTTCATAAGTATTCAAGTAGCACTCTCTAGGGCAAACAACCTGCACTGCGAGGAAGCACGCGGGCACGAAGACTCCCCGCTTGGACGCGTCGAGCAGGATGTTTTCTGTATACTGCCGCTCTGCAAGTTTCCCGTTCCAGTTTGCACCAATTATTAGATAAAATAATAACGGATAGTCCTGATAAAAAATTATCAGGACTATCCGTGGATGGGCGGCCGTATTTTTTTAGGTCGCGTTTCTAATTTTTTTCCGTGTTCTGTTTTTTTAGGTATCAATACTATTATATAATTCGCTAAACGTCCGTCTGTCCGTGGACATGACCAAAGAACACTCAAATAGATGTTTCCCAAACTTGCAAAAGCTGCTGCACCTAAAGGGAGTTCGAACCCGCGCCCTTCCGATCTACAGTCAGCGAGCTTGCCAACTGAGCTAAACCGACACGGTCCCATGAAGTGCGGGGATCATACATGACTGCAGTTGACGACGCGCGGCCTATTCGCGCCTGTTTTTTTCGCACTGATAACAAAGCATATCGTTGAGTAGAATAAGCGCAGAAGATATAGCTCAGGGATATGCTTTATAAGACGAGGAGGGGTCTAGAAGTACGAAAGGATAGAGAGGAGAAATGTTGAAGAGGTTCGAGTGATATAATAGTTTCTAATCGTAAGGCAGAAAGTTCTTACTCCGCCGTGACAGCCGAATCCAGTTAGAGAAAATTCTAGAAAGTTAAAGATGGTGTATGTATATGAAGGGTTTTGAAAGGCTAGCTAAAGGGAAAAGAAGAAAAACTTTTAGGATGTAGTCAAACGTAGGTACGGTAAGGTTTCCATTTCTATTTACATATAATGCCCCAAATAGTGAGGAACAGAAGGAAATATAGAAACGGGGAAATTCTTGAAAATTCCATGGCAATATGTAGGTATATATCTAGGTATGTTCTCAAAAGCAAAATTACCCTAAACGGTTATGGAATTTTGGAGCAAGATTCGATACGATATACAACGAAATTCTCTAGAGAATTAATTTCCTAGCGGGCTAGGGCATTTTCGCTCAGTGTGTATGTAGGGTTTGGCAGTGCAAAGCAGTAGAAAAGAAACAAAGAAAACTATAACTTTTGGTGTGGATAAAGGGGTAATGGAACGTTTCTTCGTAGATGTTTGACTTTGTTCGAAAGTATAGATAAAAGAACTTCTATAACATAAATTAACTGGATGAAGAGTAGATGAAGGGTTTGGTAAAGCAAAAGAGTATATAAATTCAACTGTGGAATATTCTATGATGTAGTGGACCCGTAGTTAAACAAAAAGCCTATGAAGACACTCTATGTAAAGATAAAGATGATGATGAAAATCAATAACCAGCACCTTAAAATGTATAGAAAGGTAGCCATGAATTTTTGGATACGCCAGTCGGGCGACGCGCCGCGAAGCGGCGCGTAGCCCGGCTGGTAATAGGATAAGTTGAGACGTCAGTAGGTAGCAAATCTTTTGCAAATCGAGAGCATGATGCACATTAGAGTGCGGCTATCGAGTCATTCCAACTCATCGACTACTCGATAGCGGTGTTATCGGCTATTCGATTAGTCGTGAATACTAGAATGTACTCTTATCGACTAGTCGATAAGCCATCCTGTCTTGCCATTCTTCTTCATTCCACGATGCTTTTCGGTGAGGATAATATTCATAACTTATCGAGTAGTCGATAACTAGCTAATCGAGTCATTCGATTGATATCATTCGATAACATTCATTCGACAACCGCACCCTAATGCACATTGAGCCAGAAAATTGATAGTAGTTATGTCGTAGTGCAATCTATTACCTTCGTCCGTCCCGCAGCACTTAGTATTCATGCTCGAGAACGCCTCCACCGCGCAGTCCAACGCCTGGCACGAGGTCCGCACGAACTCGTTGTTGTACAGCTGAACTCTTGAACTTTGATATTTGATTTTTGGTCTTTTATCTTTGATCTCACGCACCACTTGGACCATATACGCGACGTTGAATACGGGGAAGAACCAGGAGAAGACGACGGCAGCTATGTACGCATCCTGGGCGGACGACGTGTACACGATAATGGGAACAGCGATGTTGCCGATCATGGCTGAAGCGGAGATTGTACTTTGATCTTTGTAGTTTGATCTTTGTAGTTTGATCTTTGTAGCTTGATCTTTGCTTATTTATTGAACGTCGTGCTCGGTACACTGCATTGCAATCGTCATAATAGCGAATGACGGTTTTCACGCATCGAATCCGAAGTGAACCAATAATGGAATATCCATGAATTTAAAAACCTAAGTTCACCTCTATGAACTCAACGAGCTCCCATAATTTGGTGTAGATTGGTTCATTCTCTCTTGAGAAAATTCAAAAATAGAGGTTGATTCGCTATTAGACACATTCTTCACCGGGCGGAATGCTGTGGGTCAGATTCCACAGCATTCCGACCGAAAGGGGAAATGTCTAATAGCGAATTGGCAACTAATTTTAAATTCACTCGACAATAGCTGAATGAATGTTCGTCAAATTTTGGCAGCTCTTGGGGCTGATAGGATGGAGCTCAAGTTTTTAAATTGGTGAATTTTGGCTCATTATTATGTCCGTAGTGGCGATGAATCACAGGGGAATCCGCTATTTGCTAATCGAACGCTAGGAATTCTGTGCTTCTAATTTCGGCTCTATAGCATCGTTAGGTAAAAACAAAGATATCAAGGAATTCTTACCCGTTATCGTGTTGTACATGACCATGACCGTGTAGCCCTTAGAATACGAGGAAAAGGCGAAGGAAAAGCAGTACCTGAAATGAGTACGGATTGGCTATAGTCTGGAATATCGGAACGTATAATTCGTGATTCCGCCGCTACTGTGTTTAGCGGTTTTTTTCATGCTTGGAAACGATACCATTCCGATCCAAGAAAAGATATCAGGGAAATGGATAGCTTTTTGAGATCAGTATTCCCTAGAGCTTCGCATAGTACACATCATAATTTGATACGATCAGTTTGAATGGTACCGGAATCGGCGCTACTACCGGAACGATTATATCTTCCATTTTTCTCTACTATATGACTTCTATTACTTTTAACTTATAGCTGTAATTTGAGCTTTCTGTAGCTACAGCTCACGTGAAAGGAATGGCAGTCCACGCAAAGAGCGCAAAGATGATGAGAACGTCGACGATCGCCTGTGGCCGCCCGATCAATTCCTGAACGGAAAAAGTGATTACTGTACTTTCGTAAAACTATCTATTAGGGTGTGAAAAGCTTTTTAATGTAATTACATGATGGAGAGAGTGATGAATGAGCGAATGAATGTGGAGAGGCAGACGATATATGAGCAAATCGCGCTAGGTTTTCAAACCATACTATCTATTAACATAAGAACTACACACCGTAATGTCAAAGGCGTAGAAGATGACGATGTAGCCAGCGACGGGAACGAGATAACTGATGCAGTCCCAGAGATAAGCGGAGAGCCAGTACAGCCACAGCGGGAGACCGCCTAGAAGCTGAACGGTTCGTTGTTATGTATACTATTTATTGCAATAATAATATTTATTATAGTAATATTATTTATTGTACAAGAAACGTACGAAGCATAGTTATTTAGAAGGAGCGAAAGCGAGGAAAAGAGTAAAGCACAATGACTACAACGACGCAACCACAGCATTCCAAGCGTCATAATAGCGACCAGCGGGTTTTCTCGCATAGGATCCGATCCTGTAGGCGAACGAGTGAACGAAAAATTATGAATTTAAAAACGTAAGTTCTTCTCTATGAATTCTAACACCTCTGAGAATTTGTTGTAGATTGGCATAGCCACTCTTAAGAAAATTCAAAAAATGGAGGGCAATTCGCTATTAGACACATTCTTCACCGGGCGGAATGTTGTGCAACGTTAGTACTCGTATTTACTTGTTATTCGTATTTTAAAATATATAGCTAAATTTAAAAATAAATTTATAGTGACCTGCATGTGTTTGCTGTTCTTCTTGCTCTCCCGAATTAGCAGCGTCCCGAACGTAGTGATCGATATGCTCATGCACGCGATGATCGCCACTCCTCAAAGTCAACCGATAAAATATTATTTTAAATCATATTTTTTTCTCAGAATTAAGTGATGCATACACAGTGTTCTGACAACATTGAAAATGTTAAGCGAACGAGATTCCGAAAGATAACCCTGATTTCGGTAGGAACTCTCGTACGGAAAACACCGTACCCTAAGCATTTTGGCTAGTTCGCTTAGCATTTAGAACACTGTGCATATGAAATACTGCTTATGCTTTTAGCCGGAAAGAGCTGGGCATGTCGAAATACGATGACACGGTATTTATGAAGAGAGAATAATGTACGAATGACTTTGCTGACGGAACCTTTTTCTCAAGCATAATAATCAAAATCACCTCACCCACTATTCCCTGGGTCAAATCAGACATCGCCTTGCTCTTCATCTGGTCCGCGGCAGAGGGCGGAAGTGGGTGGTTGATTACCTTTGAAAATTGAAATAATGAAATATTTTTTTTTAATATTTCATTAATTCAAAGCAAAAACGCGTACATTGAACACGTAGTCGGTGTCCTCGTTTTCTGCATTTCCTAGAATCGAGGCTGATAGCGACAGCGCGAGTACAGGCGTGGATAGGCCGAAATTGTCGAATAACGCAACGAGTAGCTGGAAAGTAAACATATATGGCGTAAAACAGGAGTTGCCTTGAAGTTAGACATATAGAGAGGAAAAATCCTTACAATGTATATTTTGCTAAAATAAGGACATCCCTCTAATGAGATATCCAGCTCATAAACGTAGCAAATCACCTCTGCGCCCAACCGCATCGTCGTGGTGAATGCCACGGGATACTGTACTCCGAAGGTACGCGAGCCGAGCTGAAATAAATGCAAAAGTTACTTCTCAAGTTACGTAGTCTGCGACTACTAAAAACGGTTATGATTCATTCATTGTATCTACATAGAACGTCTCTCGGAAAGTGGTAAGACTCACCGCGCTAATCGTGTCGAAAACGCTCTCCGATATATTCCCTGTCTCCTCAATCAGAGTCATCCCCGTCCAGTCTAATTCGTCAACCGCACGAGTTGTCAGATTCGTCAGAGATTGGCCCTGTATTGATGCTTTTCAGGCTTTATTATTAGATGACATAATAAATAAAAAAATGCACATCGCCTCTTAAACTCAAAGAAACTGTGGAATCAAGTTCCACATTGGCATTGGCAAGGCCGCTAATACCTGTCCTGCATATACCTTGAAGTCATTCGGTCCCTCCACCAACACCACGCCCCTCTTGTCGGGAGATACGGTATACGGTGAGAGGTCAACGCTAAGCGGAGGCTGTTCTTTGGCTGTGGGAATGACCTGCGTCGTCCACATCAATAGAGCAGCTAGTAAGATCTGCAAAACGACGCTGAACAATAAAGTATTCATTTGGTAAAATAAAAACTATATCTATAGATAAAAATAGTACTTTATTGTACACCAACCGGAAGCCCGAGCATCAGGACAAAGTGGTTGACTCTCCTCCGGTAGTAGGACGCCCGTTTGGCCAGCTGCGAGTAGGCCTGCGTACGGACGAGTGCGAGGCCCGACTGACGGTACGACGGACGGAGGGCTTAGATAATGATACATGAGCTTGACGAAGATTTGAAGCCCTCGACCTCTCCAATCTATCAAGTCTCCCCCCCCCCCCCCCTTCTTCGCAACCCCTCCACTGTTAGCTCCCAGATAAACGGTGTAAAACCGTAAACCGTAAATGAGCTTGGTCTCCGGCATTCCCCAACATAATGTTAAAAAGTGCCTCAAATCAGCCAATGGTTAACGCCTGATCATTTACGGTTGCGATACAGCCTCAAATCAGCCAATAAAAATTAGCGATACAAATCATTAACGGTTGCGATACAGCCTCAAATCAGCCAATAAAAATTAGCGATACAAATCATTAAAAAGTGCCTCAAATCAGCCAATGGTTAACGCCAAACTCTAGTAATAAACTAAAAAGAGTACAAGCAATTGTTAAATTACTGGATTTGTATCGCTAATTTTCTCTGGATTACTTACGAAACAAACTGGCAACACTTCATATCTGATAATTCGCCTCAATGGGTAAAGAGGCGTACTCTATGATCTAGAGTAAGGCCTCGGTCTGGGAACAGTCGGGCATAGCGACGTTCCCAGAGAGGTTTCAAATAAGACATTACGTCTTGTTTGGGCAATATTTATATTAACCCAAAAACTCTTAAACAAGAGTAGAGGTGGTTGAGGAGAGGAAATTCGCAAACAAGGTCATCAGCAAGTGCAGCCGAGCCGAGCCGGGTTTACCGGCAATAAAAGTGATAAATGGAGTTTGACAGAAGGAACTTCCAAGGTTCTCAGGAAAATTAAACCTTGTGAATGGAGCTATTGCCTACCTTTAACCAAACTCTCTGCCTCGTCCTCCATCCGATCGAACCCGTTCTTCTTCGCGTGACCCGACCCCGAACTTGCGCTGACCGATGGGTGCTTAGAACTCTCCGCCAGCTCGCCCACTCTGAAATTATACTTTATAAATATCAAAATTAAATTTAAATTAAATAATAATTTTACAATAATATTTTAATAAAAAAATAATAATAGCGAAAGGCCCACTTCAGAAAGACCTCCTCCATCGTTGTCGCGGATACTCCGAACGATTGGATGTTCAATCGCTCTTGTGCCTCCTCAAGCTTTTTGAAGACAGCCGGGAAGCTGTAAAAATATCGTTCATCATTTTACGTTTAGAATCTGACAGTATATCATGAACATGCATATATTTTTGAAATCACTAGCTCTTAGGGAATTTGTTTAACTCATTTTGAAAGGCACCGGAATCGGTGATACAAACGGAACGATTATATCTTTCCTTTCCCTGTCGTAACCTTGTCTGGATTGTTGTGCACAATGAACCTCCACACTTAAATCTACGCCTTGAAACATACTTTGGCCGGGATGCGGCATCCAGCAAGAAGGTCGCCTCCTGTCCCACGGTCGAGTGCAGAATAGCGTGCGCGTGGCTGAAAGCGCTAATTAAATGTTCTACTAAGTAAATGCTACACTAATCCCTAATTAAATTACAGATAGGTCCCACTAATCGGCAATTAAATGGTTTCCACATAAATCGTCTGATTTTAATCATAGTCTTAAAAGCGCTCAATTCGCCTACAACTGGCAAGCTATTCATGGAGGAAGTGTCACAGTCGTGTGTCAACGGCATTGTCATTGTGTCATCGTGTCATTCTCGGTCTATTTGCAATAATGCTCACGCATTGAGCAGCCTCCGGGTCTGCTCCACGAGGTTGGCCAGAGCGGACGAGGTGGGGACGCTGTCGAAGAGGAGGGTGAGGTGATAGCCAGCGCCTACGATATAACCATATCTTGCAGAACTATAAACAGTATGAGATTAGGAGAGACACCGGGTGTGCCACCATTAGAGAGATATTTTTGTCTGCGAACTCCCGTCTCTGTCAACTCCTTCGCCCTCATTTTGATCTGAACATTTCCGGCTGCCGTACTACTTACAACTCCATTAGGAAATTTACGTTGTGAGCATTGTGAGCCGATCGCTGGATTTCTTCGCCACAAAACGCGTCTACTCTTATCGATAGCAACTAAAGTAATCCCTCCGTACCGAAATGCCGCTTGAGAAACAGTGGGCTGCCGCAGCACTGCAGCCGTCCCTGTGCCATGATGGCTATCCGATCTCCGAGAATGTCCGCCTCCTCCATGAAGTGTGTCGCCAGCATGATCGTCCGCGACTTCTGCCAAGTCAGCATTTAGGGAGCTTATTTCCCATGGTTTTCCCCCTTTGCTGGCTACGCGATTGCATCATTTAGGCTTCTGCACGCAGCGTAATCTTACTTGCCCTCAACGGAACTGTTCCCCAGCAAACGGCACCACTGCGAATGCGCTAGAAATGCAGGCTTCCCCTCCTTTTAGGGAATACATTTACTCTTAAAGTATTTGGTTTTCAAAGCCTACTCTCCACCTTCTCCTTCTGCAACAGCGTCCACGTCTCGTGCCGCGCCCCGGGGTCCATGCCACTGGTCGGCTCGTCCAGCATGACGATCTCCGATCCCCCGATCAGAGCGATGGACAGCGACAGCTTGCGCTTCTGGCCGCCTGCAAATGCGCTAATTCTAATAATTTTTATCGTTTTAGCACGTATAGTGAAGTAAAAAAAATATCCGTCAGTTCTCATTCCAAATATCTGGCGAGAGAGCGTGCAAAAGTGAGAGAATGAGACTCATTTTGGAACGAAAGAAACTGACGGACCGCTTTATTCCACTATATATAGATCTAACCAATACCAGGAATAATCCAAATTTCACTGAAGCACAACAATATGGAAGAGTCAAGATGAAAGCGCAATCGGCATCTATGGAATTTTGGGCCAGTTGATGATATTGTAGTATTGCTCACCGGACAGCGTGCCGGCGCGCGCGTGCCTCTTCTCGTCGACCCTCAGCCGCTGCAGCAGGTCCATCGCCTCGTCCTCGTCGAACGGACGACCCTCAAACAGTCGTCAAACTCGCTATCTTTTCTGTGAGTATCCGCAACCTTCTTAATGCTGCTTGGACTACAATCTTTCATTTTTGTGATTTTGTTTACCATATGCACTACTTTTTGAGCCTTGTGTATTTATCACTATCTATCTATAACTTTCAAAGTCGCCCACTATATCTGAGCACTCGAACACTCTTCATAGCCAACCTTGAGCTCGACTTAAAGTCTCAAAATAAGAAAAAAACTCATGACTGGTAAAAACCTTGAGTTCGACGAAGAACTGTAAGTGCTCCCAGATCGTCAGCGACGGGACAAGAATATTATATTGCGGACAGACGCCGACGTTCATCCGAATCGCTGACAGCGACTCGCGAAGGTCCCAGTCGTTGACGAAGGCCGTGCCGGAGGAGGGCGGGAGGGTGCCTTGAATGATATCACAATATTCTTGACCTTTAGAAAACGAAGATCAAACGGATGTCATCTTTTCAGAGTTCTAGGAAGTTCTAGGTAGGTCGTCGATTGAAGTTAGCTTTAGTGCCTATAACCATGCCCTTTCCCTCTCCTTCATGACAATGTATTCGTGGTGCGCGGCACACCGATCTACCATATTAGGAAATGACAGGATCATTTTTCGCTTTCCAAAGGTTTTGCATTGGGGCAGAATACCGTGATATAGATAGGTATACCTATTGTCCAGTTTCGAAAATCTACCGCTTATTACGCACAATAATTAAATGCTATACCTACAACATACCCATGGGCAATTTCGCCCACCCCCGTGCCGAATTCCCGTGGGGCAATGTTCCCCAGGCCTTGGGGATATTTCGCCCTGCGTATACTCTCCTCACCGGTCAGCATGGCAAAGGTCGTGCTCTTGCCCGCTCCGTTGTGTCCCAGGAGGGCCGTGATCTGGCCCGAGTACAGTCTCAACGTCAGTCCGTCGACCGCCAGCTTCTTCGATTCCGGACCCTGAATCAGGGGGGGGGGTTAGATGTAGATATAGTGGAATAAAAGGGATACGTCAGTAAACCATTACGAATATCGTGCGAGAGAGCGTGCAAAAGTGAGAGAATCAGACCCCCTTTTGAACGAAGGAAACTGACGGATCGGTTTGTTCTACTATAGTGGAATACGAAGATACGTCAGTCTGTAGATGCATGTTCCACCGATACAGGGATTCCACCAATAGAGGATGACGGTTGGAAATCGCAATAATTACTATCACGTATGTCCATCTACATTGCGTTCCATCCTTCCATTCACATTTTCGAGAGCTGATTCACAAATTCAACTCACAAACTGGCAGTCGAGTACTTTCTTCACAATGGATCCTCCGTAAGTTTTCGACAGCCCGGCAACCGTAACGGTCGCGTGCTCCTCCTCGCTAACCGGTTCCGTCTTAATCTTCACGTTTATGGTTCACTTTGCGACCTTAAGGCCTACCTTAGCGCACTGGTTGCCCAGGTGCTGGTCAAAGAGCTGTTGCTGTTCGAAGTGGGGCACGAGACGTGCGTGCTCGTACGGACGCCAGTAGGAGGACTTAAAGGAGACAGAAATACAATATAGTGGAAAACAGGAGACAGAAATACAATATAGTGGAATAAACCGATCCGTCAGTTTCTCCTGTTCCAAAATGAGTCTAATTCTCTCACTTTAACGCACTCTCCCGCCAGATATTCGTAATAATAAGCTATGTATATTTTAATTTCACTATATGATTGAGGGGAGATGCTCCGTCACTTCCTACTTCCGACTAAAGAGCGAAGCGGTGTGCAGAGAGTACAGATGAAGTAGGAATGAGTTTGCTAACGAAACTTTTTCGCCACTAATAATAATAATAATTTAGTGTGACAAAACGAATCACAATTAACACTGCCACTGCCTAAAATACTACCTATGCCAGCTCAAGGTAATGCTCAACATAAATTTATTCTATAAATGCTGTCTTGGTCCAGCCGATCAGCTTCGTTCGATCTCAAGCCTTCTTATGCTCCGTCTGAAATGTAGTCCCGCCGGGTAATACCTGCAGGAAGAAGTAGGGCTTCTCCGGCACTCCATCTCCTCCGGGGTTGACTGCCTCTACGTACCAGGTTATGAGCATGAACAGGACGGCCGTAGTCTGGACAAGTCTATCAATAAGCAGTCAATAATGATTGGCTGCCATTATTTCTCTTCTGCCCCATCACTCGCTCGCTTTGCGCAAGTCTTCTATGGCTAGCAAACCGAGAGAGGGATGGGTGCATACGAGAAAAGTTATGCGCACGAACAGAAGGGCCGTAATCGTGGAAAAGAAATACTTCTATTATATAGAAGACTATTGACCCACCGCCAGCATGACACAGCACATTCCAAAGGTTAGCTCCTCGTCGGGCGTCACCCTCTGGAAGACGGTCGACCAGTGGATGCCGCCAGCTAACAATTTAATTTTTTTTAGTTTTGCTAAATTTTATTAAGAAAAAATTAAATCATTACCATACACAGCTTATTCAAAACGATAAAAATAAAACAAATACTAATTTTACCTTGCGTCTCATACTGGGCCAGCAACAGGATGCTGAAGGTCATCGCAACGTGCGGATTGATGCAGTTGAGCAGGCGGATCTATTGTGCAAATTGCATTATTTCATTTTATTTTTTAATCGATAACATCATAGAAGGGGCATTATGTATGCTTACCCCGTACGGAAACCGGCTCTCGGCAAATAATGTGAAGAACATGACGTCCCAGAAGTAGAGCAGAACCCAGCCGACTGTCGCAAATAGTGTACCGTTGTTGCCTGCGATTGATTGGGTAGACGAATAAGACAGGAAAAGTCTTTGAAGCTTATAACAAATACTCATGATACCGAAAAGCTTGTGCTAAAATATTCAAAAAATATTGCATGTGAATTGAATATTGTATTTCAACCAACCGTTCTGGCAGAAGGTCGAGACGGCAAAGGCATAGTAGACCACGTTCAGCGCATACAGCAAAAACATGACAAAGGCGACCGACGGGTCCGAATCCTCCGTGACGAAGAATCTCAAAACTTTGAAAGTTATAAGAATAAAAAAAATTATAACGCTATGTCAGATTGTTATGAATAGGTTATGAATATCCGGTTACGAATAGGCTTTATGAGAGGCTTACAGCAAGGTCGAGATGAAGAGGACTGCAACCAGGAGTTTGAGGTAGTTGACGATAAAGTGCGCTACCCAGTGAACCCACTGCGACAGGCCCATCACACGCATGTATTCCTCAAAAAAGTCAGGTAGGGACAGCTTTTCACGATTGTGCTTTACTTTTCAAATAACACTCCGTTTCACGCGTTAGATGTGCATTTCAGATTTTGTTTGTTTATTTACAGCTAAAATCACTGAAAGAATTGTAGACGCCTTACTCGTCCTCTAGAGGAAGAGTATATTTGAATATGTTTAAAGAAAGGAAAGATTAAGGTATAGAGTAGATATAGAAATGAAGTATAGCATATCTACCTATGGTTGGGAAAATGTTCCGTCAGTAAGCTTCATTAATAGCGCCATGAATAGATTGCATACGAAGTAGGAATGAGTTTACTGACGGACTATTTTCTTCAATATTAATTATTCCCACACCTTGAGCCGATGCTCCTTCTCCATTACAATCGTCCGCGCTATGTACGTTGCTGACGTCATGAAGGAGAATATGATAGCGACTGCAAATATCGAGAACATAAGATGATAGTTTTCTTCTAATTTTGATGCTCGTAAATCTCTCACTTCTGTATACTCTCACATTTAATATTCGGATTTCTTTGAAAAGAACAGAAACTAATGGACATGGTTCCTCAACAGTAAAAGAGAAACATAGGAAATGTTAAGCTTGTTACCCGGAAGTATGTAGGAGCCGATCTCGATGATCTGTGACTTGTATGGTGGGTAGGGGGTGCGGCCGAGCTAGATATAAGAAGCTTACATTTTACTTTATCTACAAAGTCGCTTCGGATATGTTTCACTCTGAATATATATACTGAAAATTATTACTATTATCTAATGGTTTTTTCAGATACCTCTTTAAAAAGAAACAAAAAGTATTTCAAATGAGGCTGCAGCGTTGGGCTCTGTAATTTCTGCTACTGCACGTTATTAAGTCTATCGATGAGCTCAGGCGAAAGGCAGTCGTATGCACAATTACCTTTGAACTAGCTTCAGCTTACCTTCAATCTATAGATTCAATGGGGGATTGTAAACCGGTTTAGCATACTTAAAGGGCCCCTCCAGGCAATATCTACTAGGGGCACGGAGTCGTGTGTCCAAATACGCTTCACCCCGCCTTCATCTTGAGGTACGGCATTTGGAGGTTGGGCGCGGGGATGGCAAACCGGATCACTTTCATAGGTTAGGTTTCACAAAAAAGTGAAGAATGAAAGGTATAATGGCCACTCTATCTAGAAACATAACCAGAAACATAACCAGAAAAATGGCCAAAGAAGAACCGGTTTGCCAACCCTAACATCTACCATATGCATTTTTGACATCATTGGATTGCTCTCAATATCCTGAGTCTCATACTATCTCCTTTTTTGTTGAAACTTCGCCGTTGCTGAGAAATAGCTGTGCAAGGATTTCTCTCGCTGTCTGCGTCCCTTCATTTCTATATCGATTGTCTCTCACAATAAATCAGCCGCTCTCACTTGGCTATCTCTTGAAATGAATGAGATGGCCAGAGGGACCCTTTAAATGACCACTGCATCCTAGAGATGCGTGCTACTTCCTCCTCATATTGCTCCGTACTTCACTTACCATAACGATATTAGCCGGATTCATCGGGTGTGTCTCCGGCTCCCCGTTCCATATTTCCCGGACGACCGTATTCACCGCATGCTCCAGGGTCAGAAAGCCCTCCTCCCAATATCCTACAAGCCAGTTTCCAAAAAGGTTCGATGGTTGGCAAAAGCGAAAACTTGGGGAAATACCAAAAGCTTCCAAGCACTAGCAACATTTTGCACATACCAAGTTGAGATCTACCGTTAAGCTAGTAAATTGTGAGCCGTGTTTGAAACACTTGAAACAAGGCCATATCTCGGCTGGGAAAGGTCGTACAGAGTTCTGGTTGGAATTTTTGGAATCCTCAGAACGAGATCTATTTGTGTATCAAGTTTGGTAATGATTCATCAAGTTTAAAGACCTTTAAAACTTAAAAATGTGGCATTGGAGAGGTTCGAACAGGGATAGCGAGAATTTCATTCATTCAAGATATATAAAAGCCGTTTTAACCGGTTTAGAGTTGTCTAATCATCACCAAACTTGATACACAAGTAGATCTCGTCCTGAGAATTCCAAAAATTCCTACCAGAACTCTGTACGACCTCTCCCAGCCGAGATATGGCCTTGTTTCAAGTGTTTCAAACACGTCTGACAATTTACTACCTTGACGGTATACGAGTTCGGCACGTTTTTTGATGGTTCGACTCTTTTGATGGTCATAGTAGAGCAAAATGGAAGATATAATCGTTCCGGTCTTAGCGCCGATTGCGGTACCTTTTAAACTGATCTTATCAAATTCTCATGTGTACTATGCGAAGCCCTAGGAAATACTGATCTTAAAAAAACTATCCATGTTCCTGATATCTTGTCTTGGAATGGTATTGTTTCAAAGCGTGAAAAATCGTTAAACATCGTAGCGGCGGAATCACGAATTATACGTTCCGATTTTCTAGACTATATGCTGCATGGTGTGGTGTTAGAACCAGAAAACAGTCCATTATCAGGGACAAAATTAAATCTAATTGCTGAAATAACTCTGCTAAAATAAAAGAACTCTAGATATTTCATACAAAAAAGCGCACCCGGATCCCCGCCATCCACGTCGTTCCGATTCGTCGGTCCGCCCACAACAACCATCGCAAAGTTTCTGAAGAACGAAAATTATCGACCATAGGTTAGTCTCGACTAATCAATAACTACTACTGTAAAAAAGTGTATGGTTGAACCATTTAAAGGCACTGTGCACCTCGAAAAATACCCAAAATAGAAAATAATTCTTGAATGCGCGCGAAATGTTCCCGACGCGAATGTTGCCCACCGTAATCCACGGCTCTGGAATATCGACAAATTTTCTTCGGTTTTGGCACCTTACCCGTGATCGGTGTCGTATGCCTATTTGTGTTTCTATTTTATTGTTTTATGTTTTAT